>BQKN01066077.1:251684-321424 GCA_022839385.1 Asparagus kiusianus
AGGGATATAGAAACAGAACTTCGTCGATCCGCGTGAGATCTAGAAGTTTAAAGCGTATATCTCGGCTAATGCGAGATAATAGCTCTTCTCAGTGTCGCCTGCGAAGGGCAACACCAAGGAACAGAAGGGGGGTGAACGAAGGGAGCTGATGAAGAACGCCTTACTCCTTGCTCCGGCAGGGCTTCGCCGCTATCTTGCAGACTCTGACTCCTCACTCCGGCAGGGCTTCGCCGCTCTCTTGCAGAACAATCCTTGGCTAAGATAATTCAGCCTTGAATTGAGAGCAAAATCAGGAGCCCCTCACAAAGGAGGCCCTAGGGGCCTATTTATAGGCGAACAAGAGGGGGGGGGCTGATGTGAGACACCCCCTAGGGGGTGTCTCGGGCCTGCCGAGACCCATTTGGGTGTCCCAACGCAGTCCGAGGCTGTGCCGTTGTTCTGCCGTTGACTCGCCGTTGACTCGCCGTTGACTTTTCGTCCGAACTCGGATTTGAGTGATTTCGGATGCGTTGGAATCGTGACGGCGAGCTCTGTAGGCCCCGATAGTTGGATTATCCGTGGGGTGATCGGGGCATAGCGGGCGTTGGTCCAATTGCGGTGATTGCGGGGTTTTCAGTCAACCCGTATCCTCGTGATTCTGATGTTCTGTCGGCTCACGTAATCCGTCGGTTTGCTTCAGTCACTCACCGGCGTCATTTGAGCTCTTGTGAACTAGGTAGCGTCGTCCAATCGTCGATCGTTAACACCGAGCTGTGAGTGGGGACCTATCGGCAATTTTCGATGCCTACACCATGAAGACTGCGGAAGTGAGGAAGAGGAAGAGGAAGTGAGAGAGGTGGACCGTGGAACTGAGGAGTGAGAGAGAGTGAGAGAGAGGAACTGAGGAGGCGGCTGGGAAAGGGGAAGGGAAGTTTAGGTATTTAGGGTTTGAGAGTCTGAGACTTTGTCTTTGGGGACGGGTGGGGTTTGAGCAGAATGAGTATTTAGTCCATGGGGTATTCGGTTGGTTCGGGTCGGTTCGGGTTGAAAAGTTTTCAACCCGACCGAACCGCCCTACTCTTAAAACCGATTTTTTTGGGTCGATTCGGGTTGGTTCGGTCGGTTTTTTCGGTTTGGACCGAACCGTGCTCAGCCCTAACTAACACAACCCAGTTTTAGCCACCACTAATCTCTACAAATTTAATTGCCCCAAACCTTAATAATCATCAAATTGTAGAAAACTTCAAGCTACATAATCAAGAGAGGCTTCGTTCTTCAAGTATTTAACGACAATGACAGCTTCAGCTACGCTGCAATCTTGCTTGAGCGGCACCATGGCACAATACCATCTACCTTTCAGCTGACATGCCTTCGGTTCGGTCTCTGTGCATCAACTCTTTTGGTCATGGAAGAATGTTAGTGTTATTAGGCATTGTACATGTCTAACTATTTATCATCTCTCGGTTATTTTAATAGCACTTAATATCATGGGTCTAGCTCAAATTGGGGCCCATATAAGGTTGATGGACCTTGGTGAATTAAATATTAATGATAGAAGGATTTGGGGGACTTATTTATAATATGAATAGGTTTCAAGGACCTAGGGAAAGTTCTCCCATTAAGGGGCTGTTTGTTTGCCCAAAAAAAGGGAAATCAAAGAAAAGGAAACCTATTTCTAAGAAAAATAGGTTTTGGGATTGTTTGGTTGGCTAAAAAAAGAAGGAAATCAAAGAAATGGAGATGAAATGAGATGAGTTATCACCTTTTATTAGGGGTTGTTTGTTTGTCTAAAAAAAGAGAAAAATCAAAGAATAGGAAACCTATTTCTTAGAAATTTTATTTTGAGGTTGTTTGGTTGGAAAAAAAAGAAGGAAATTAAAGAATAGGAGATGAGATGAGATGAGTTGTCGTCATATTATTGGATGATGTGAGTGATTTTTTAAGAAAACTTGTTTTGAGGTTATTTGGTTGGCTAAAAAAAATAAGGAAATGTATTATAAGAAACATATTTCCTATAATAGGTTCTTTTCTTGTGTTTGATTCATTCTTAAAAATAAAAAAATAGATAAGATGAGATGAGTTGTCATTATATTATTGGATGATGTGACCCACACTTAAGGAAATTAATTTCCTTGTTTTTTTTTGAGGAAATGGGTGGAGATGAAAGTTTAAGGAGATGAGATGAGTTGTCACCATATTATTGGATGATGTAATTGGTCTTTAAATATGAGATGGGATGAGATGAGAAGAGTTGGATGATGTGATAGTAAAAATAATATTTTATTAGATGTTAGATGATAAAAGTAATATTTTATTGGATGAGTTAGATGATAAAATAATATTTTATTAGATGCGTTTGATGATAAAATAATATTATTTTGAATGTTGGGGTAAGTTTTAGGGATGGAAATGGTTGAAAATAGGAAATGGGAGATTTCCATGCTCCCATTTCCTATTCTTGGGTTTTAGGAAACCAACCAAACAGCCCCTTATAGGATGATGTGAGTGATTTTTTTAAGAAAACTTGTTTTGATGTTGTTTGGTTGGTGGAAAAAATAAGGAAATGAATTATAAGAAACCTATTTCTTGTAATAGGTTGTTTTCTTTTGTTTGGTTATTTCTTAAAAATAAGAAAATAGATGAGATGAGATGAGTTGTCATTAAATTACTGGATGATGTGACACACACTTAAGGAAATTGTTTTCCTACCTTTTGGGGAGGAAAACAAAGAAATAAAATGTTAATGAGATGAGATGAGTTGTCACAATCTTATTGGATAATGTGAGTGGTTTTTAAATATGAGATGAGTTAAGTTGAGTGATGTTGTGGATGAAAATAATATTTTATTAGATGTGGTGGATGTGATGGATGAGTTGTTGGATGAAAATAATATTTTATTAGATGTGGTGGATGAGTTGTTGGATAAAAATAATATTTTATTAGATGTTGTGGGTGAGTTTTAGGAATGGAAATGTGTAAAATTGTACTTTTTGAGATTTCTTGGTTTTTATTTCTATGTTTTGGTTTTTTAGAAAATAACCAAACAGGGCCTAAAAGAAAAACTTGATTGCACATGGGTGACATCACCATGTCATTGATTCATAGGGAATAGAAAAAACCCGAGAGCTCTTTTTTTAGGAGGTGTGGATTTCCAGACAACGAGAGAGAGAAAATAGAGAGAGAGAGAGAGAGAGAGAGAGAGAGAGAGAGAGAATTTGAGATTCTGGATTTTTCAGTTATCCGATTGCAATGATTTAAATGTCGTTGTCTTCAGAACAATGAAGTCGTCAATGGTATGTTGTTGATTTGTCTACAGGTGTTGGAGATTTTCTCCTATGATTAATAGTGTCTTTAGAGGTAACGCTATATCTTTCTCTTGTGATTTAATTCTCAAGTTAGGGTATAACGTTGAGGGATTGTCCTCTTGATTAATAGTGGAATATTTCTCTCTGGATTACCGGGTGGATGTAGGCACGATTTGCCGAACAACATTAATTCTTAGTGTTTGCTTGCATATGATATTTTCATTGGTGTCATTATTTATTTTAGTATTTAATTCCGCAGATTAATCTCCACAATATTTCCAACAAAGTGGTATCAGAATTCTGGTTTGAGGTGTGCTTTGGGATGAAAAAGTTAGAGAGTTTTGGCACAATGATAAAATTGGATGGTTCCAATTGGCGAGTATAGAAGTTCAAGATGGAAGATATTCTGTATTATAAAGATTTACACGACCCTATTGAGAGAGATGAGGTCAGGCCAAAAGATATGACTGATAAAGAACAGGAGAAACAACACATGAAGGTGATCAGTTATATTCGAATGTGGATCGATGTTATTGTGCTTTATCATGTAACGAGTGAGACTAATGTTAAGTCTCTTTGGAAGAAGATTGGGGATCTATACAAGCAAAAGACCGCAGAAAACAAGGCTTATGGCACTGTTGGTGAACTTGAAGTTCAAAGGAGGAAACATAGTAGGGCACTAAAATGAGTTCAAGAGCTTGATTAATCAGTTAGCTACCATGAATAGGCCTGTCCATCCGGGCCGGGCCGGCTTGGCTCGGCCCAGAAAACCGAGCCCAGGCCGGATAAAATCGAAGCCCGGACCGGGCTCCGGGCCGGCCCGGGTTTTGTCTGTTTGTTTTTATTTTTTAATTTTTTTAAAAATTTTTAAAAATCTCTTTAAAATTTAAAATATATATATATATAAAATTACAGAAAATAAAAATAATAATCATATTATTAATAACTTGAAATGACATAAATTACAAATACAAAAAATTATAAAAATAAAAGATCATAAAAATAACTTTTAAGCCTCCTCTTTATAAACAAAAACCAAACTTGAAAAGAAACTTAAACGATCTTTTAAACCCTTTGAAACTCTAGTTGAAAACCTACTTAGATGTTTTCAGAACTTAAATAACGAGGGGTATGTATAGGTATTTGGGTGAAAAGTTGATGTTTTTATTGTGCAACTTATTACAGCTGTAGTTATTACAATAAGTTTAAAAGTCTGATCTTTTTATAAGATCTCCTTACACAATGAAATAAAGAAAATTACAACTCTTCTCAAACAAACGCAACTAACATTTATCTACCGCTGCTTGCGATCAGATCAATCCGGAGTTTTGTTGATTCACGAAGGAATCAAGAAACTGAAGTAATTATCTCGGCAATAGCGAGATAACCACTCTTCTCGAGAACGCAGCTAGGTACGATCTCAAGGGAAGGAACCAGGCTATGGCTCTGACGAACTCCTATTCCTTATGTCGAAGAACTTGATCTGATCTCCTCCTTCTCTCTGAAATTTGTGCTCCTCAGTCTCTGATTCATCAGGACTTCACCAAGACTCGAGAATTCTAGATCCATTCAAATGAAGGCCCTAGGGCTGTATTTATAGGCTTCGGGACCTCCATTTTTAGATAAGAACGACCGATTCGATCTTATCCTTAATTATAACCATTTTATCATGTTCTTGGATAATATTAGATCAGTTGGAACAAATCTAGACGGTTAACAGTTGAAAACGGCTCAAAACTGTATTTTTGGGTCTGCGGACACCCGCATTGTCTCGGCCATGGCCGAGACACTCGTAGTGTCTCCACCAAGGCCCGGAGCATTGTTTTGTGCGTCCCATCCATTTTCGTCGTATCTTTGTTGTTCGAACTCATAATTGCGTGATTCAAAGTGAGAAGGAAAGCCGACAAGGAGATCTACAAGCTCTCATGGTTGAATCACATGTGGAGTAGATGGGGCATGAGGGACGCTTCGTCTTTCGTAAGCGAAGCGTAGCTTCCGATCAGTTCGTATCTTCGTTATTCTGCAGTTCAGTTGCTTCACACGGTTTATTGACTTACTTCATGCGCTCATCGATGTCAATTAAGCTTCTGTGACTCGGATAGTGACATTCATCGTCTTCTCTCTGCTTTGAGTTGCATGCGAAAGCCCGTAATTAATTTTTGACACCTACAGATACCCCCTCCAAAGTGTTTCAGTCTCGTTTCTTTTATAGAAGGGTCTGAAATACTTTGGATGTGATCGGTCCAACCTTCAGTCGGTGTGAAAGGTCCTGTAGTCAGCTTTGATCTTTGACTTCTTCGATTTTCAGTCTATTCAATATTTTGATGAATAGTTAAAGTTCTTCTGGCGCTGCGTTTACCGTCTGATCGTCGTCAAAGTCTCGAATTGAAATTGGTGAGTTGGTTTTGGCTCGTGTCATTGAGTTAACTTTGAACTGATTATCTTCCTCGCAACGCGTTGACTAACATTGACTCAGAGCTACACGTTGACCGGCGTTGACCTTAGGGTTTTACTTCGACCGGCTTTGACTTTCATCGCAACACGTTGACTGACGTTGACCTAGGGCTACACGTTGGACGGCGTTGACCTTAGGGTTTCGCATTGATCGGTGTTGACTTTCATCGCAACGCGTTGACTGACGTTAAAATAGGGCTATGTGTTGACTGACGTTGACCTTAGGATTTCACATTAATCGGTGTTGACTCTCATCGCAACGCGTTTACTAGTGTTGACCTAGGGCTATGCGTTGACCGGCATTGACCTTAGGGTTTTACATCGACCGACGTTAACTTTCATTACAACGCGTTAACTGGCGTTGACCTAGAGCTACGCGTTGACCTTAGGGCTTCGCATCGATCGGCGTTGATTTTCATCGTAACACGTTGACTAACGTTGACCTAGAGCTACGCATTGACCAACATTGACCTTAGGGTTTCATATCGATCGACGTTGATGAAAACTTGTTTTGATGTTGTTTGGTTGACGAAAAAAAAGGAAATGAATTATAAGAAACATATTTCTTGTAATAGGTTGTTTTCTTTTGCTTGGTTCATTCTTAAAAATAAGAAAATAAATGAGATGAGATGAGTTGTTATTATATTATTGGATGATGTGACTCATACTTAAAGAAATTATTTTTCTAGCTTTTGGGGAGGAAATGAGTGGAAACGAAATGTTAATGAGATGAGATGAGTTGTCACCATCTTATTGGATGATGTGAGTGATTTGAAATGATGAGATGAGATGAGTTGAGTGATGTTGTGGATGAAAATAATATTTTATTAGATGTGATGGATGAGTTGTTGGATGAAAATAATATTTTATTAGATATGATGGATGTGGTGGATGAGTTGTTGGATAAAAATAATATTTTATTAGATGTGGTGGATGAGTTGTTGGATAAAAATAATATTTTATTATATGTTATGAGTGAGTTTTAGGGATAGAAATAGATGAAATTGTACTTTTTGAGTTTTCTTGGTTTTTATTTCTATTTCTTGATTTTTTAGAAAATAACCAAACATGCCCTAAACGGGGCCAGTAAAAAAGGCGCATCTGGCGATAAAAAGTGTATCTATAAACCGTTAGGGGCTGTTTGGTTAAAAAAATTTCCCTTGAAAGCCTGTCAAAGTGTTACTTTTTGGCAGGCTTTAAGCAAAAACGCCTCTAAAAAAGAGGATTTTGCTTGAAAGCCTGCCAAAAAGTAACACTTTTGACATTTTTGACAGACTTTCAACAGTTACTTTCCCTCAAAAATAGGGAACCAAACAGCCCCTTATCATCAGCATTCATTTTGCTACGTGAGCATAGCGAACCACAGTCTGGCACGTCATACAGTAAGACAGTGAGTGGACACAAAAATATGAGTCCATTCTTTTCCCAAATGAGCCACCTAAAAGAGTTAGTGGTTATTTAGATATTAGTCCCTCATTTCGTCAATAGTCCCATACTAGTCCGTCGGATCGATGAAATTGCTCCTTAGTCCCTCAAATCCCTAGTCTTATTGCAATTTGATCCCTCAATGATCAAAATACCATCAGCTAATGTTTTTTGAAGCGTTCTTTGCAATTTGGCTCTCTAAAGTTCTTACACCTTTTTAAAGTTTGATACCATAAAGTATTTTTGGCACTTTAATACCTTAATTACACATTTTTTAACTCTGATACCCTGAAAGTTTAGGGTATCAAAATGTCAGAAACAAAAGTTTGAGATATTAAATTGAAAAAGGTACATACTTTGTTGTATTAAAATTGTTAGAAAAAAACCCTTAAGGTATTAACGTTTAAAAAAGTGTAAACTTTTGGGTATCAATGTGCCAAAAGCTTTTAAGGTACTAAAGTTAAAAATGTATAAAGTTTGAAGTATCAAAATTCAAATGACACTTTTTCCTAAGAAGATGAGTTCTAAAAGAGAAATCACAACAAAGGGGATCAACTTGCAAGACCTCTTAGAGCATCTCCAACAGCTTCCCCATTTTCCACTTTTGGAGAATTTAGTTAGGTTTTTGATCCAACAGATTCCTCATCTCATTCCCTAAAATATGGATAGAGAAGAAAAAATGGGGAAGTTTCCCTAAATCTGTAGCATTCTCCAAAATTTTGGAGGAAAAAAGGGATTCTTCAAAATAGGGAAACTGTTGGAGTTGATGTAAAAATTAGTCGGAGAATATGACTTTTAGGGGCTGTTTGGTTGTATGTTTTTACCATGTAAAATAATGGAAAGTATAAAAAAGTGGGTCATAATGTCAGCTTTCATCACTTTACATTGTTTGTTTAAATTCTCTTTTACATGAAAAGCTTACACCTTTTGATGAGGTGTCACCGAAAGCAAAATCACCAAAATTTGGAGTGATTTTGTTGGAAAGCTTACACAATGTCATAAATGTGTCCAAAAATAATAATAAAGTCAAAACCTTGTAGAAAGTGGTGAGGTGGATAACCACTTTCCATTTTGTGTCATAAATACTCTATTTTACATTATACTATCCAAACAATGTAATACTATTATTTTAGGATTCACAAAGATTCCTAACCAAACAACGTAAACACTTAAATGAAAAGTGGTGAGGTGGGTAACCACTTTCTATTTTGTGTCATAAATACTCTAGTTTTCTAAAAGCATCCAAACAGCCCCTTACTTCCCTATTTTAGAGAAAATTTTGGAGAAGCCGTTGGAGATGCCCTTAGGATTCGATGGCCTAACAAGCAATTATTTTGATGCAAGGGAGTAATGTGGAATTATTGAAGATTTGAGGGCAGTTAAACCCGACCAATTTCCTGTTCTTTCAAAAATATTAAAGGGCATAAAAAGTAAAAAATAACAGGGGAAAAAACGCTTTCAATCTTCATCCCTTAGACTATCTCCAGCAGGAGTCGAAATTTTAACCATCTCTCTCCTGCCACATCACTTTATTCCCCCTCCACATAATTCAACAATCTCCATTTTCTATCATCTCTACAGCAGGAGTTTTTTCAAAAGATTTTTACTTTATTTGGGACCCACTATAACCCCATCACTCCAACATATATACCCCACCTTATTTATTCATTTCTTTTTCTTATTTCATATATATTACTACTACTACTACTATTATTATTACTAATATAACTCATTTATTTATAATTATAATTTTTTAATATTTACATAAATAATATATATTATTAATTTAATTTTTGATAATATTTTTATATTAACCAAAAAACACACGATTTTATTAAGCATACGGAAAAGTCAAACACACACAAATTGTTGAAAACATTAAAGAAAACACACATTAAATTGGTAAATCTAATCAGAGGTTGTTCCAAATTTCTGCCAAATGTGCTCGATGAGATCCTTTTTCAACTGAATATGTTGGCTCCTATCTCGTAGTTCGGCTCTAGTATGATTATCCGATCCGGATCGGTCTCAAACATGGACTTGAAACTCAGGCAATACGTTTGTTTGAACATTGGAAGAGGCAGAAGAGCTAGGATTGTTTGACGGTTCAAAGTCGATATTTTCCCAGTTTCGCGAATACGAATCTCGTTCATCTTCCACTATCATGTTATGTAAAATAATGCACGCCCTCATTATTTTACCTAAGACTTCAAGATCCCACGTTCGAGCTGGTTGGCGGACAATAGCAAACCGTGCTTGGAGAACCCCGAATGCGTGCTCCACGTCCTTCCTGCATGACTCCTGTTGTTTGGCAAAACATTGTTGTTTGGATCCCTGGGGCATTTGAATTGACTGGACGAAGACAGGCCATTTTGGGTAGATTCCGTCAGCAAGATAGTATGCAATATTGTACTGCCGTCCATTAACAGTGAAGTTTACCCTTGGAGCTTCACCAGACTCAATGTCATCAAAAACGGGTGACCTATCTAGTACATTTATTCGTTCAAACTACCAGGAAGCCCAAAAAAAGCATGCCATATCCACAAATCATATGACGCAACTGCCTCGAGAATAACTGTTGCTGTGCGCTTGTGTCCACTAGTAAACTGCCCTTGTCAAGCCTTTGGGCAATTTTTCCACTGCCAATGCATGCAATCGATACTTCCAATCATCCCTGGGAAACCACGCTCTTGTCCAACTTGGAGTAACCTCTGCAAGTCTTGCACATTGGGTCGTCTTAAGTATTCATCTTGAAACAAGGCTATTACCCCTTCGCAAAACCTCTGAGTACACTCAACCGCAGTAGATTCTCCTATCTTCACGTACTCATCACAAGCATCAGCTGCTACTCCATATGCGAGCATGCGTAGGGCAGCAATACACTTTTGGATAGGGGTTAAACCAAGCTTGCCCGTATTATTACGACGTTGTGTGAAGTAAACGTCGAATTTTGACATAGAATCCACAATTCGTAGAAAGAGAGGCCTATTCATTCGATACCTTCGTCGAAATTGGGCATCAGTGTATGTGCATGATTCGGCAAAGTAGTCGGCCATGAGCCTCTCATGCGCTGCTTGATGATCTCTATATATGGACTTTCTCTTGCGCGGTTGTTCTTCTCTCCTAAGTAACTCTTCAAGCAGTTCTTGTTGTCTATCAAACATTTTATCTTCTAACTCCCATTCTTGTTGGAAGTATTCGAGATTGAATTCATTTAGGTTTGGATCCATTGGAGGGTATGTAGAAATAATGTTGATAGGTATACTCCAAGTTGTGCATTTGGTCAGCATTTATAATGAAAACCTTTGTTCAAAAACATGCAATTGCAACGACATGTGGCGTATGTCATGCATTCTCATTCACTTTAATTGCATAGAGTGGTCAATTCATACCAGAGAGTTGTCAATTCAACCCTTGTCTTTAATTACAGAGAGTTGTCAATTCATGCCTTGTCTTTAATTGCATAGAGTGGTCAATTCAACCCTTCGTCTTTAATTGCAGGGAGTTGTCAATTCATACCAGAGAGTTGTCAATTCATACATTTTTTAACTTTAATTGCAGAGACTTGTCAATTCAATTGGAGATGGAGTAGTCATTTCAATTGCTATAAAGATTATAAATTAATTCCTAGTATTTATCTCCCAAAATATCATTTAAAAATTAGGAGTAAAACAAAAAACGCCAACCAATCAAACCTTGACACATGGCTTGATGCATGGGCTGATCACATTGAACACACGCGCGTGTGCAAGTTTGGCCCAATAGCTCCTGCAACTTCGCCACATGTCGCGTGCTGATTGGTAGGCGCCTTTAATTTTTTTTTTAAATACAGCTACATGTTTTTTTCGCGGGACCCACGCGGTGAGAAAAACCAATGGTGAAATATTCACCCCTTTGACTCTGATCTTCCATTTCACCACCCAAAAAACCACCTGCTGGAGCCAACCGCCCTTGGTTAGATTCTGAAATCCTAGCTTTCTGAGTAAAATTGAGCACATAGATCGAACTATTGGAGCTCGAATCGAGAGATTAATGGAGAGAAGGAAGCCATCAATCGAATTCTTCGAGATTTTCCTCATTCTAGGGCTTCTCATTTCCTTCCCTCGAAATCTCTCCGCTCTGTCGATCACAGTCAACGACGTCGAGTGCGTATACGAATTCGTTCTCTTCGAAGGCGATACGGTTACCGGGAATTTTGTCGTTGTTGATCATGACATCTTTTGGGGCTCAGATCACCCCGGAATCGATTTAGTGGTAAGTTTTCTATCTCTATCAGTCTATCTAGCGTTTTGCATCTGAGATCTGTTGTAAAATTTTCACTTTTTAATATATAGTTGAAATTACTGGTGATTATTGATGAATTTTGTTTTGTACGTGTTGAGAAATATTTATATATTGGCAAATTGAAAGTTAAAATGCACTCCTTATAGCAAAAGGTTCTTCATTTTCTTAGAACCCGTTAAAATTAGCATCTTCACTAGTTGCATTTTAGAAATTCATCTATACTTTTGTGGGAAAAATAATGTGAGGCGGTGTGGACACTGAAACTTGATTAGAATGTTCTGGTCTGCTATTTGTCCAGCAGCATGTGAAAAAAAGTCATATAATTTCCCCAAATATAACATTTACTAGGGCTCCGGAAGTGGGAAATTTATTCAAGCGGACAGTTGAGTTGGCTGCATAAGTCATTGCCTGGTAGTTACTGAAAATAAAATGAAAAACCAAAGATGAAGGGAAAAATGTTCAGCTACTGTTCACAAAGAAAGAAAAAAGAAGAAGAAAAAAGCGTCGGGAAGAAACTGGAATAAAAACAGAGAGAGAGAGCGACAATTAAGTAAAATAATAATAATAATAATAATAAACAAGTACTGAAGAAACCTTACTTTGTTCTTGAAAATGAAGATGATTTTCTGGTGACATGAATGGTGGCAGTTCACCGGTTATGACACTAATTTTTATTGACTGTGGGCTTCCCTCGACCATCAAGTAGAGAGCAGAAGAGGGAGAGATCTAAATGTAAAGGGAAAAGGTCATCAGGTTGAAGACTCTTAAAAATTGCCTACAGCAACGCACTTAGGTCCAAAGGCTGCCCTTCCACCACCTCCCCTACCCCCACCCCCTACCAACAAAAAAAACAAACAAAAGGAAAAAGAAGTACATACACAAATGCACATGCACAACCAAAAAGATAGAAAAGTGGGAAAAGAGGAGCACAGACTTCACCGCGATTAAAACACCACAATAACATTATAATACCTTACAGTTGCACCCAAGTGCAAACTTAATGGGTGCCGATTATTGCCAACTGTCTAACAACCAGCTAGTCCTTGTAGATACTCCTTATAAGAACTTCTTGAAATACTGTTCTAGTCTAAATTACTTAAAAAGTAGAAGCCCTTCACCCAGTGGCCTTCCTTTTCCTCTTGAGTTTTGGGTGTTTGTCAAGTCTTTATTTATTCATCTTCTCCGATCTTTTCATATTATCTGATCCTTCTCTTTATGATTTCCTTAAGTTAGTTGACATTTGTGATTTTTGAGGGTTGAGGGTTATAATTTTATAGTCTAACAAAACAAAAATTGCTATACTTTATAAAGAATTACTCTTTGAACCAAATTTCAAGGAGGTGTGTTTGATTGATTATCATTTCTATTTAATTTGAAGAATTGCCCTCTTTCAACCTGTTTCTTTACCTATAGTTACAAGTACAATGGTCAATGGATGTATCAACTTAGACTGGAATGAGTATGAACATAATGTTTGACATGGCCAAAGTAGAAAATTGTCGACACGTGAATGTTTACCCAACTTCATTTTCTCATAAATGAAATAGGCTGATGGAAATTGTAATATGAAAAGCTTTCTACATTACAACTATTTTTACAACAATAAACTTTCTCTGCTAGCCTATATTATTTCGCTAGCCTACTAGAGCAAGTGGAGTCTTAACAATTGTCATGATTTTTCCTTTAACTTTTTACGTCTGCTAGAGAAAATTTGACATGACAGTTCCTCAATGCTAGCTGATGACAGAAAGATCTTCGATTAGACTCTTATAGTACTAGGTGTATCTAGAGTTGTAGTTTTGTTGGACGTTTAATGAACCAATTATTGTAGTTTTTTTAATTAGTCTAGCTTAAGTATCCTTGAGTTACATAGGAAAGTGTCACTTAGTAGTGCTCTTAAGTTGTTTGCTCCTTTATACCTAATTCTTAAGCATTCTCTGATTTGTAGGGTTGGAAAGTTACCTTTTGTAGCCCTGATGAACAGTAATGTATGTAGTAAAAATCCTTTAATGTTTCTTTTTACCAGTTGTGACTAAATAATTGGTAACTCCTGCATATTTTGACTTGACATTATGCCCCATCAGCATTAAAATATTAATTGGTCATCTCTAATTATCTCAAATAAAGTTGACACCGAGATAGTGGAGGAATCTCACTGAGAAAATTAACATAGATAAATTTGTATTTTAAATCTAGGTATAAGAGCAAGCCAAATTCTGGACATTTATGTAGAAAATGTTTGGAACATAATGCAAACATGACTTCAAAAAGGATGGTGCTAACAGGTAAATGTAGTTATTGGTTGATATGAAATTTAAGTTAGATACCTTTGGCAAGGTGTAGTTCTTAGTTTAAATGTATGATGTCAAAAGTTGATGACTTGATCCGTATGACTTTGTTGGTCGTAAGAATTGAACGAGATGTATACGCTAAAGTAATGAACCTTGAACCAAATAGAGAAACCCGCCTGTTAGTTAGCCTCTGCCCCCATTTGTCACGCTGCTTACGCACACAACACGTGTGTGCTAATTCGTGCTTGCGCAATTGCAGGTGCACATATAAAATATTATGCAGAAAGAGAAGTTGAAGTTGTAGTGAGTGGTTGTAATCGTTGAAGTATTTGGTGTAAAACGGAAAATTTTGAACTATGAAATTTGAGAACTTTCCTAACTGTTACATCTTGTATTGGTGGAGCTGGCATCCTCAAACACGGACCTAAAGTGTTCATCCTATTTCAGTGCAAGTATCCTAAGTTTGAACCGCTTGCAACCTTCTAGGAATAACAGGCCGAGTTGTTTGGTGTACACCAATTAGCGACTCTGATTACGGACAAGCTATCACGTCTTCACGATATTCAAATGGATTTTGGATTTATTTGTTTGGAATATATAAGGAGATTTTCTTATTTTAGAAACTTTGGGTGAGGCGAGGAGGAATTGTTCTCCATACCCTATTTATAGGCATCATAATCTTGGAGTCTAAGAAATTTACTTGGAGCCCAAGTAAATGTAGTTTACTTGGAAACCAAGTACTTTGCTTTGGGCCGAAGTAATTTTGAGCCAATTAAAGTTTTCCCAAGTTTGAAAACTCACTCGTTTCTAACACTCTCCCACGAGGTTCAAACTTGCCTTTTATTGTCCACTTGTCCTTATAAGTTCATGTGCGTAGTTTAGATTTTGCTTAGACTCGAATAACACTCAAGGTTTTAAATATTGGCCTATAATATTGATTTATCACCGAGTTATCGGATTTGAACCCCTTCCGTGATGATTACCTTCAATTTTAAATCAAATATCGTTTTTGGATGTTTATTGGCTATAATGCGGTAATCGACCAATTTTATCAGTCTAAAAATCAGAATTATTGGATAGATTTTGTTTGATTTGGGTTTTGATTTTGGGCAACGGGCATGTTTTCAAGAAGCAAGTTTCTACAATTTGTGAGTGATTCTAAACATATTTATTTACATTTTGGTATGTTTATATTTTATTAAGTATAGTTAGATTACATTTTAGGATATTCTATTATGTATATACATCATCCCATATGTCACTCCGATAAATACTACTTATTCTCGATATATCCCTGATATCTGCTGTCCGATATGGATATTGAGCATCTGATAAATCCCCGATAAACGATATTTAAAACCTTGATAACGAAAAAAACTTGGATCAATTGGGGAGTAGTCAAGCACATAGTAAACCGTCTTTAACCCGTACTTTACATATTATTAAATGATCACACATATACTAATACCAAGTGTGCATCCATAGTAGCCTAGTTTTAAACTAAGATACCACTTTTACTGTTGTCCTATAGCACTTTAATGGCCCTGTGATTTATCTTAATTCATGCAAAGGCTTTAAGTTCTACCCAGTAGATTCCATATGAGATGACTAAATCTCCACCTCACGTAGGTAGATCCTCAAAATGTGGTACTGCCAGCATCCAACACCCAATGTGTTTTGCATTCATTAAGGCTTTACATATCCAACCCTGACAAGTGTGTATCCATAGTAGCCCGAGCTTCGAATTATGGTACACTTTCACTTCCTAGTTTGTAGCATGTTAGCAACCGTATACTTTGTTAAATTGTGAAAGGCCCTTGTGGGGAATTGTTGGAAACCAATAAGATTTTAAGTTTGGGTCAAAGTTTAATTAGCCTAAAGTTTTTGGGTCCAAAGAAAATTGTCGGGTCCCTAAGTAAATTACTTGGGTTCCATGTAATTTTTAGGCCTTCAAGTCAATTATTTGAACTCAAAGTAAATTGTTTGGGCTCATGCCTATAAATAAGCTTGGATCCTATGGGTATGAAGAACAATCCCCCTCACCTAGAAGTTCCTAATATAGGAAAGTCCTCTTTTGTGTTGCCAAACAAATATATCCAAATCTAATTGGATACTGCGAGGATGTGATAGCTCATTCATAGTCAAAGTCGTTGGTGTACGACAGACAAGTCAGCTTATTATTGGAAGTGGTTTGGATGTAGGGATCCCTGCGCCAGAGTAGGCCGAATAATGCTTTAAGATTGGCATTCAAGGACGTACATAAGCTCCAACTCCGTTGATACAAGGTACAATATTAGGAAAGTTCTCAAATTACCTTGTGCAATTCTATCCATTTTACACCAAATATCTCAACAATAACAATGTAATGTATGTGCTACCTCATCACTCTGTAACGCAATATTTATCATCTATGCGCATACAATATAACGCATAAATAATGGTAGCCACAAGCTCGCCTATCCATATCACTAATTGTGACATCCACTTCCGGGGGATATCCTTTGTGATTTACTTGGGTCTGTCATTCTCTTGGTTTGTAGTTTCTATGCTCTTGAATTAAGTGTTCAAAATCAGTGTCCTTTATTCTTCTATATAATTTGATTCAAAAATTTCTATCTGATCTCGAGATCAATGTTTAAAAAACAGAAGTGCAAGGTAAAGTGTTAGACCCTTTAATGAAACGAAGCGTAAGCGTCAGGCGTCATGAGTTTATATTTTTATATATTTAATAAATATATAGTGGTATAATAGTTTACAAATAGATACATCCATATCCTGATTAGTAATTAGGAATTAAATATGTAAAGTATAGACGCGAATCATAATAAATATGTATATGTGTGTGTACACACACATATATACATATATGAGAACAATGGATATGCTTGGTACCAAGCAAAAACTTGGTGCTTGGTAGTGAGATGGTTCATTTTCATCCGCTCATTTCAATTGGAGATCATTTTTGAGTGGAGTTACTAATTAAGGGGAGGTTATAGTAAAAAAATCATTTATATCCTTCTATCTTGTCTAAAGCGTGCACTTGAAAAGAGAAGTGTTTTATGAAATGCGAACTCGCGAAGCGCACACTTCAATTATGCTTTAAGCGATGAGGCGTAAGCTTCAAGGGATAAATAGCTTCTTTCTTGAGCTTCGAACTGTTTATCCATCAAAAAATTTCAAAGCGAGTTTCGAAAAATATTTTTCAAATGTTGCTCAAGATATTCACAGGCCTTGTTATTATGCGAAAAATGTTAAAGGAACTCTATTTACTTGGTTAGAGTTGTGTTTTGTTTGATCCATAAGTTAGATGTTGTTAGGAGTGCAAAATCAAATCTGTGTCCGTATCCTAACTTACGGATATGGTTAGTAAATAACTTCTCTGATAGGATATGCTTACGGATGAGAACACATAGTGAAATATTTGGATCCATAGTCAAAATATCCAAATATATGTTGATCATATAGTTACAATTGTTTTAATCCTTAGATTAATAGATTTGAGGTCAATTTCGATGATCACGAGATATAATCTTAGCTTTTCAGATATAACGAACACATTAATGAGCTCTCTTGTATCTTAAGAAGTTATGAACTGTATTTTTTCCAATCTTATTTGGTTTTTTCATATCCGTTTTGTATCCGTATATCTGCATATGTATCTGCATGTTTATCCATATGTATCTCCGATTTTACCAGATATGGATCTGAGTTTTCCTTACGGAGACATCTATATCTGTGATTGCTAACAAATACAGATATGGTGATGTATCAATTCGTGACTGTATCTGATCCGTTTGCAACCCCAGATGATTTCCTTATTTCTGTTTTAACTGAGTACTAGTACTTTCATGGGCGTGTAACCATCTGCTTGATCTAGAGAGAAGATCATACACAAGAAATTGATTATTGCTAAACCTTTTGCATTATTGTCTAGGTGACTTCTCCAGGAGGCAATACGGTACACACAGTGAGAGGAACTTCTGGTGACAAGTTTGAATTCAAGGCTCCAAGAGCTGGAATGTACAAGTTTTGCTTTCATAATCCACAGAAAACACCAGAGACTGTATCTTTCTACATTCACAGTGGGCATGTTCCCAACGAGCATAACCTTGCTAAAGATGGTAAATCCACTGAACCCTTTGCAGTTTGCACGATGCCTTTACGCAACTTTGTCTCTTCAGCATGAATTTCTCCTCTTTTTCTTCTTGCACTGTTCGTGAGGTACAGATGTAGAGGAAGTTGGTTTCTTTTTCTCATAATTCCTATTATGCTAGGGTTGCAAATGGAATGAGTAGGGAGTGAATATGTAATATCCGAACTGGATTGGAATCCAGAAGGTCTGAATAATGAAACTAGCATTTGTTGGGGATCATTATCTCAATTTGGATAAATATCCGGATCTGCTAGAAGCATAGAAGGTCTGAATAATAAGAAAATAAATAAAAACTGGCAACAACTTCTGTATAAACTCATTGAAGTTGCTATTTATGATACTAAATGCAAGGACTGCAATTACTAGTCTACAAACCATGTAAGGTATCAATTTGTATATTACTTTATTATACAGTACATGAATATATAATATAAGCACTATATTGATTATAAGCAGAGCAGATATCACAACGTTTGCACATGTTGCCTTTCTAAGTGAAGTGGATCTAAATATTAAAAAAATCCAGATTCTATATGGACATTGGTATTTGCTATCAATATTCACTTAGTGAATTCTGATCTGAAGAGGATTCAAATATATCAAACATCCATTTGCATGCCATGTTTCTTGCCATTCTCTCCTGTTAACAATTTCACGACCTTTTCCATATCAGGTTTGGTGTGCTCACCTGTGTGCATAATTTTCTTGTTTTGATATTTACCCAGTATATTTTTCACTCATTGCTCATATTTTTTGGCAGAGCATTTGGATCCCATACATGTGAAACTTGCTGAGCTTAGAGAGGCACTGGAATCTGTTACAGCAGAACAAAAATACTTGAAAGCACGCGAAGTTCGTCATCGGCACAGTAAGAAACATTTTACACTTTTCTTGCTAAAATGAGTGCTATAACTGTTCGACATTTTTAGATCATTGTTTCAAATGTCCCCAATATATAGGCTGATGGATCATTTTATAAAGCTTGCCACAAAACGATATTCTCCATATCCTTTACCCTTTTTTGGAAATTTTGGACGAATATCACCGATATCTCAGCCGATGTGTTGGCAAATATCTCCTTTTATATGGAACGTCGCAGAACAATATAGTTTTACAATTTTTTTAATGTTTTAAGCAAAAAATCCTTATGAAGTCTTTTAGCAAAATTATAATTGTCTCTTTTCCTGATAACTAAGTTCCTACAATCGGTTAGTGATCCTAAACATGTATTATTTATATTTTTGTATGCTTAAATTTCATAAGTATGTTTCGATTACATTAGGACATCTATTCCTCTTTAATAATGGGAGGATCCAAGAATCACTCTTCATGCTATAGTAATTTACTGTAGCATTTTTCCAAAGAAATATGACTGTGACATAGGTGGGTTACTATAGCATTATTAAACATATTGCTGTATCATTTTAAAAAATATTATTGTAGCAGAGGTGGGGGTACTGACCGTACTGTAGTATTTTTAAAAAATACATGTAAAAAATATTGTTGTAGCATTTTAAAATATACTGTAGCAATTAAAAATGAGATTACTATAGCGATAAAAAAAGGAAACGCCGTGCTTCGCACGGGGCGCACACTAGTTATATTATATATGCACATCATCTAATATGGCACTCCAATATTTACTACATTTCTCCGATACTTTCCCTATATCCGCATTCCGATATGGATTGTCGTTTGATATTTTCTTGATGTCCGATATTTAAAACCTTGTTTTATATCAATCTCTTTTCTGTGTATAGAATATTATTTTGCGAAACCTTACTCTTTAGACATGGAAACATGTAACCATGATAAGTTTTCAAAAATTCTTTTGTCCGTGTTTGTGTTTATTTTAACTAGCACAGGAACGAAATATTTTAGTCGAATTTGGGACTCTACACCAGAAATTAAAATCCATGAGTAGTTGATACATCGTAACTTACCTAAGATCATGATTAACAAAAAGGAAATATGGGATATATTTGATGCTGGAAATTTTGTGTACTTATGGCCTCAAGATATAGAATGTGCCTATTGACAAAATAATAAAGTGGAGAACCCCCCCCCCCAAGAAAAAGAAACCTATGCTTAGTGGAGGAAAGATTTGGAAGACAATAGCTAGCAAGGAAAAACCTATTGAACTGATTTAGTACTCTTGGGCCGTTGGGTCATGAAAGATGTCTATTGGCAGCAAATAAGTGTTTGCCAAATAGTAACTAAAAATTTTAAAATAAAAAGGAAACAAATCAGATTATTAACAATGAAGATTAGCTGATGATTGCTATTCTAAGACCCTGCACGACTGGATCATAAACCGTTTCTGGGTTAGTAAGGGTTACTGGGCCCAGGTCTGATAATATCTTAGATGTGATGACATGGCATCAATTATCAAAGAGGTCAAAATAGTTTAGTGTTTGTATAAGGAATTCAGCTTCATCTGGTGATTGTTAATTCTACTAATCTTCTATCACTAATAGCTCCCTAATTTTTCAACGAAATCTACTTTTGATAATAATTTGCTATGATTCGTTTTTATTTCATTCAAATTCATTTATTCTACTTGTTCGACTTGATCAAGTATGCAATCCATTGTCATTTCATCAAAGATGACATTAAATACTTTTGAGAAGTCATTGCGCTGATCCTGTATAATGGAAGCACTTTAGCCCAACCAATTTGGCGACAACAATTCCTTTGTTGTTTTCACCATAATGACAACTTTAATCTTTCAACCCTTCTTATCGAAAGAAGAACCAGAATCTCACTATGTTTATTTATATGGTTAATGGGCATAAAGTGCACCTTTCTCTTTTTCCACTCTAAATAGTGCTGAGAAGTTTTGTCTCTTTAACAAAAGAGCTAAAAGACATTTTTTGCATGTTCACATGAGAACAGAAACTAGTATGTCCCTGCTCCTCCGAATTGTTCATATGAGAACGAAAACTAGTATGTTCCTATCCCACCGAACCAAGTACTTACATAATCTCAACTTTAGTTGTATACGCTTGATGGACATAATATTTACTTTTCTCTTATCATATTCTCACTCTATGTATACTTGTTACTTAATATGATCATAGCATAACACTTCGTTTCAAGTTCTGTTTTGTAAAAAAAAGGTTTCAGTATCTCTGCATTAAAACTTTGTATGAAAAGAAAGATAAGAGTCTCCTATTTGTCAAAATTTCTTAGATTGATATACTTTACGTATTTATGGAAAGTAATTTGTAATATATTCTTTAATAAATTGTTAAAAAAATTATTCTTATAGAGCATTAAATTTTAATGGTGATATTTGCATAAAATATCTATAAATAGACATATTTTATCTTCAAAAATTTAAAAAAGCTGTGGAAATATAAAAACATTTGTTATTTGAAAAATTAGATCGTTCCTTTTATTTGAATATGTATATGTTTAAATAGGTTAAGTGATTGATTTATAAAGTTCTACATATATATGGTGTTTGTACATTCTTGGAACTAAATTCTTTTAATCATGGTTCACTTATTATCCAATTTTATAATATTCTAGATTATTTTCCCACCTTTTAAGGTTTTTCCCCCTTCTTCTTTCGTTACTATGGGGTTGGATCCCTTCTTAGTGGGTGCACCACTTGCTAAGTAAAAAAGACCATCAGTGAAGTCTGGGAAAATTTAAGTCCTCCTGCTTCTTTCATTACTATGGGGTTGGTTCCCTTCTCAGTGGGTGCACCACTCACTAAGAAAAAAGACTATCAATGAAGTCTGGGAAATTTTAAGTCTTCCACTCGGCACTTTCATAATACTAGGACACTAAAATGGAACACCTCGCTTTTGGTAAATGGGATACAAGAATTGGCTTGTTGTGCTCCTTGGATTTAACCTCCTAGGTGCTTACAGGGAACTCTTAAGACTTGGTTTGGTAGCGGGGGAGGTAAGGTAGAGGGAGTGACAACTACAAATGCTCTTTGGTAGAGGGTTTTCATAGGGGAAGGGAATGTGAGGTAGGGTAGAGTAAGGCGAGAGAAACGCAAAAATAAACTAGAAAACGAAGAGAGAAAAGCCTTCCAATTTGGAGAGACACGAGAGCGAGATGAGAGAAAATGATAAATAAGCTCAAAAGTCATGTGCCTCCCCTTACTCTCCCCTCAAACCAAACAATAATCACAACAGGTATATCCTTCGCTTTACCTCATTGAACCCTAGCTCATCATATCTTCCCTCCTTATACCTCTTACCAAACCAAGCCTAAAGCGGAGATAATTACAGCATTAATCAGAAACTTAATTGGACAAGTGAAAGTTCATCATGTCTCCAACTCCCTTATTTATTGCTACCATAAAGCTGAGACTAAAAGCTTTTGCATGAAAGAGTTGCAATTTTTTTTAATTTTGTGCAAGCTATTCTCATTTAGGGTGGGATGATTTTTCCTCTGCTCCTTATATGCGTTTGAAAGATATAGCTTATGATGTTGGGGTTCAGTTGGTACCCATTTGATTCCAAGAAAAAGCACTGGGCAATAGTGAAGTGGATCTTGAAGTATTCCAGAGTAACATTCTGAAAGTGCCTATGCTTAGTAAAGGGAAACTTGTGTTAGAGGACTGTATAAATTGTGGCCTACCTGGTGACATTGACTAGAGAAAATCAACCTCGGGGTATACCATGATTAGTGACTTTTGCTGGGGACTTTGTTCTAGCAATTGAAGTCTTATGAAATATGTTGCTCTATCAGCTACCAAGGCTGATAATTCACCGCTCTCTTCCGATCAATGCATATCAATATACGATCTCGCTCAATCCTGGATGTGGGGAGATGTAGTTATGGCTACAAACTCTATGCCGTTATTAACTGGTCAGTTATGTTGACCAGTGTTGCCGACCAAAATGTTCAATGAGTGCTGTCGAGGCCAATGTGTTGGTGCCCCCCACATATTGAGAGGGAGGACTCATGGGTGGGTCTATCCTTTGGGGGACTCACCACCCACTAAGAAAAAAGGACAATTAACATAGGATGTTGCCTAAAAGTATGTAGTAGGTTATATTACAAATTAGGGTATGCGGTTCACCACTTAGCTATTTTTGATTTAAGGGGGTAGGTTTCTTTGATACACAAGTTTAGTACGTCGTACATTGTAGATTCTTCTTTGGGTTCCACTTACTATTTTTCAATGTGTATAATAGGAAACTGGAAACAAGTGTTATCAAAGGTGTGCGCTTAGCGCCCTTCAATGTAGGACGGTGGTGACGCGCCCCGCATGTAATGCAACGATGCCTTTTTGCACTTTGTCAGTTCCCTGCAAGGGCACTTTGCACAGGGCACATGCAAGACAGGCTCGTATATTTGCCTTTAACATTTAAATCAGATCTTTATACTCGATAATCCATATCCCAGAAAGAAAAATAAATCCATTAGGCCATTATACTAGCCCGATTGAAGAACCTAACTCATTCTCCTTTACATTTGATTTTGCTTCAATATTAGTTTTAAATTAACATTCGATTGGAAAATTATGAACTTTACTACTGTGTTTGGTGTATAGCATTATACATTAACATCTTATTTTATTATTTGATAGTTGATATTATTTGGGAGGTTTTGTTTATAAATCAAAGTTTTATCTTGATTTAATTTTAAGCTCACTAACTTTCAGAATGATTCATAGACCCAAATACTTAAATTGGTTTAATTTTAAGCCTAAGTTATGTATATCTCACGCTTATACATCTAGATTTTAGTATAAAAAACTAAATACCCAACCTGTCTCTTCCATCTTCTTCCCCAAATAAAATTCCCTAACCCACCATGTACTGCAGCTCTGACCAATCACCTCCTCAAACCCGAGACGACCGCCTCAAACCCAAGCTTCAACCCAAGTGCGATGACCTCTCTGGGAGACGCTCTAATCTCAAGGATCAACTAGGGCAGAACTACATGGAGATTGATGATTATAAGATTGCCCTCATGAATATTAGAAAGGAGGTGGAAGATACACCAGCAAATGGGATATGAGGATGAAGGGAGGAAGTGGCGGAGGTGGCGGTGGTTGTCTGGTTGGTCGAAGCAGTAGCTGGTGGTTGTTTTGGGAATTTAGTCTGGGGAAGAAGATGAAAGGGACAGGCTGGGATTTAGCTTCTTTTACTAAAATATAGCTGTATGAATGTGAGAAATCATAACTTGGGTTTAAAAATAAATCATTTCAAGCATTTGGGCAAAATAGCCAAATTGGTATATTTTCTAGAGGCATGGTGACATGTTGGTATATTTTCTTTTTATTTTGTCAGGTTGGTATAAAATTTCATCTCCGGCGCCATATAGGCCTTAAGTTTGGTCGGAATCAATTTTTCGGCCATTATTCTCACGCGACAGCTCACGTGACTCCGACGTGGCCTTGACGTGGACTCCAGCGTGGCGGGTCGTTGGGATGAATAAATTTCGGCAAAAGGGGGGTTTATATCTCCGATTAGGGCTTCCATCTTCTTCTTCCTCCTTCTTACTCCATCTTCTTCTTCTTACTCCATCTTCTTCTTCCTCCTAGGGTTAGGGTTAGGTTCAGTGGGAGTTAAATTAGTGATGGATTCTTCATCTTCAAGCCGTCGCTCAAGATCAGTGTCAAGCACGAGCATGAGAAGAAGCCTAGGAAAGGGTTCAATGGAATAAAAGCTATACGATAGTGGAATGATATAGCAAAACAATCTGGGGTGAAGGTTTGTAATTATGGTTTGGATTGCGAATATTTTACTTCTATGACTGATGAAAATCCAGGACGGAGGTTCTACAAATGCCGCAATCAGCATGTAAGTTAAATTTACTTCCTCATTTGTTGCAGTAATCAACTGTAGTTTTTACTTGGAAGTTGTAATTTTTTGCGCATCTCACTTGATCATGGTCTCCTTTGATTTTTGAGTAAAGATAGGCTGGTGGTTGTGACATTTGGGAATGGATTGACAAACCAATGTGTAGTGTTGGATGTCAATTGTTTTCGTTTCTAAGAGAGGAGATCAATGATTTGAGGAATACATTGATGTTGAAGGAGTTACTTCAAAGGGGTGAAAATCAGCTAAGAGGATGCAATAAGGACATTTACAAGCTTAAAGAGGATGTCGAATGGTCTCGACATGAGGCTGCTTGTTTGGAAGAAGTGCAGAAAATGATTGCACGAAAAGATTGCAGAAGAAAAAAAGATTATTAAGTTTATGTTGTTATTAGGAATGTTTACACTGTTTAATTATGTATGTTGTAATGTGAAGATGGTTGTAATGTGAAAGTGGTTGTGATATGAATAAAGCACTGTATTTTGACAGATTGGTATATTGAACTCCTAATGTGTGTTGTTGATTGTGCATGAATAAATAAACTTTCTTGGTTGTTATATACAGGCATGAATGCACATGAACTGGTGCAATGACTTGTATAACCAAATGTACATGACCTGGTTCAATGACGTGAATTCAATTGTACCTGTTTGACCCATATTACACATGACCTGGTTCAATGATGTCAACAAAGGGATTGGCATGAAGTAGACATATAAACTTTAAACATGCCAAACAAATGAACATCCAGAATACCAAATGTATCAGGTAGAACATTGTTTGGAAACTACTGTGACACATAACAAAACACAAAATACCAACTGCATGTAAGTTATAGAACTTTATCACATAACATAACACAAAATACTAAATAGAACATGCCCAGATAGAACTGATCAACACATCTAAACACAAAATACTAAATAACAACTTTGTCCCAAAATACAATAACCAGACAGTAACAAATTTGTCCCAAAATAACATTAACTAGACATTAACAACTTTGTCCCAAAATACAAAACACTAGTTATCTACTGCAGTTAATTACACTCTCATTCCTGAGAGGGTGCACTCTGTGAGGATGGAGCATTAGGTGTCAAATGTATCACATTTACTTGACTATCACCAGGAGCTCTAAATGCCATTTCCCCTTGTGGTCCTTGCTACAAACCAAACCCTTCTGGCATCCGTAATTGACCAGCACCACCTCTCCCTCTACCTCTTCCTCTTCCTCTCGCTCTCTCTCCCCCTCCTCTACCTCTTCCTGCCTCAGCGTTGGTTGTTGGAGCTTTGCTTCTTCTTCCAAGGATAATGGATGCTGGCGTTAGAGCATTGTTTGGAGGCATGTCACCACATCTAATTTTGTTCAGGCTTCCCTTTGGCCTTCCCTTTTTCCTCACTTGAGATGGTCCTTCATCAACTCTTGTTCCTTGTGATTCCTGCAAGATGGATCAGGTAAGGCTTAAGTTGTTTAAAGAACACAAAATACAGCTGCAAAAAAAATAAGCTTACTTGTGTAGCTTGTTGCCTTGGTAGTGCAGTGAGGCACTTTCTCCGTGTATGTTCACTTGATTCACAATGGGTGCATCGTCCTTGCACACCTTGCATTGATGCCTTAAATTGATTTCTTGGACCTTCTGAAGGGTCCCTTCTTCTAGCATGTTTGGGCCTCCCCATTGGCTTCCTAATACTGTGAGGAGGCAACACAGATCCCTCCTGTTGAAGGCCCTAAAATTTGGTACCTTGCACAAGGTTTAACAAGCTCTCATAAGCATTTCTGTAAGCTTCACTTTTGTACCAATAAGCAACAAAATCTTCTGGATTCTTTCTAATGAACAATATTGCACTAATTGTATGGAGATATGGAATTCCAGTCAAGTCCCAAACCCTACAAGAACATGTATTTTCACCCAATTTAACCTCATGGCTTATCCCTCTGTGATGTATCTCAAATCCACTGTAGTCATTTGTTCCTGACCAACGTGTTTGACAGTGCAATTGTTCTTGATATCCCTCTTTGATTTTCTTGCTTATTCTAGGGGCAATCCCACCCACAAATTGCGTAATCAACTTCCTTTTTATCTGCATCCTATCCATCATGGCAAGTCTAATGTCTTATAACATAGAAATTATTGGCTTGTATCTTGCAAGAAGGATGAATGAGTTGAAGGTTTCGGACATATTGCTGTCAACACTGTCACATTGGCTATGACATTTAAAATGGGACTTACATAAGGTGTGAGGATCCCTTGCCATGAAGTCGTCGTATGCCCTTTGAGAGTAATCCTTGAGTTTGCCAGCCTCTCTTGCAAAATCCCCCATGGAGGTTGCCTTCACATAATACCAAAATTGTTTTTGAAGAGTTCTTCCAGTATGTGCTTTCCTCTAATTGGAATAAATGTGTCTTGCGCATTTGCCTATGCTCCACTTGGGGCCAAACTTCATGTATAGCTGGAACTAAACCCTGATTAAACAAAAAAACATGCCCAGATATGTAAACATGTAGCCCAGATAGAGATTAAATTGATATGACATGAAATTGATCCTTACCTTTTGTTGGTCTGAAATTACTGTCCATCCCTCTCCCTCTCCCATGTTGAGATCATTGGATAAGATTCTCATAAACCATTCCCAAGAGCTCCTTGTTTGACCTCCACAACAGCCCACGCAATTGGCCACATCTGATTATTGCCGTCTCTCCCCACGACACTTAGCAATTGCCCACCACATGCATATTTAAGAAAGCACTCATTAAGTCCAAATATAGGTCTACAATTGTTGGCGAACCCCCTTTTCATGATTGAGAACACAGGAATGAATTCAGTATGGCCTAAAAAACATGCACATACAAGCTTTGATAAAACTTCAAATTTTTCTAACAAACACTTAAACTTTACTTGCAAAGCACACGTAGAATCTTTGAAAGACTCCTGATTCTGATGAGTCACTTTGATCTGTGACCTTCAGAATGCATGTACTTCAAACATTACTCCTTAAGAGCTCTCTCATGTATGGCTTTAACAAGCCATATTGCTTCTTAAACAAACCATCTACTGCATTCAAAGCCCTACTCTTTGCCCTCATACATTTCCTTAAATCTACTATGATCTCATATTGTTTTTTGCATTTCTGTTTTCATATCTTTAGGCTTGAACTTAGGATCCCTCAAAAAATTATCAATAAATTTTCCTGCAAGCTAACCTTCAGTGATTAGCCTATTCTTGAATGTCCTGCTACAAGTATGATAAGGGTGCATACTATTGATTTTCCAAGCACTTGCATCATCACGACATGGTGTAGCATTTAACTGCTAATGACAGAGTGCACAATTCACATTCAACTGCCTCTTATCATTTTTTTCATAAACAATGTCATAGTGTTCTTGTATGGAGTAATTCAATATTGCTTCTTTTAATATTTTCCTTGACGTGAACTTCAATCCTACTGTCAATTTAACATTTTTCATGTCAACTTCTTCATTAAAAAATGGATACTTGACATTTGCTGTTTTTTTTGTAAACTTTGGACAAGAGTTTCATCCTCATCACTTGCCATTATAGGACCTTCATCACCACTTGATCTAGGATCTGATTCATATCCACCATCATAATTTGTAAAAAAATATGGCCATGATTATTGTGATCCAGCTCTTGAATGCACTCCTTCATGGGGTGATGTTGGTACATTAGCATTAACCACTCGAGGGGGTCTGACAGTGTTAAATTGAATGAAGTTACTTGCATCAACACCATCTCCCAGTACTGCACTAGAGTTTAAAGCAATGTTGCCCATCTTTTGACTTAGAATCTTCTTATTGCATTGCCTAATCTCATTCAGTTCCTCGTCTTCACTATATATAGCAGCTTGAAAGGAATATTCACTGTGGGCACCGTGAACCTCATTCACTGCCTCCCTATCTTCCTGGCCTGGTTCAGGCACACTCACATTGCCCTCCACATTCACTGCCTCCCTAGGTTCATTATTTGGTTCAGGCACGCTCTCATTCCCCTCCACATTCACTGCCTCCCTAGGTTCATTATTTGGTTCAGGCACACTCTCATTGCCCTCCACATTCACTGCCTCCCTAGGTTTATTATTTGATTCAGGCACACTCTTATTGCCCTCCACATTCACTACCTCTCTCATTGCCCTCCACATTCACTGTAGGCACTGTCATCCTCTTTCTTTTGCACATTCTTTTTTTCCCTTGCCGTTATTGCTAAACTCATCAAATAGTTCATCTTCATCAAAGTCATCATCTACAAATGCCTCCCTAGGATCCATTCTGTAATTCTCATCCTCCACAGAATCGTCACTATCACTAGATGGACTTGACTGCTGTTGTGCACTACACGGATCATCTAAAGAGGCTGAAATTAATGCTTCTTGTTGTAGCAGGGTTTCACTGGAGGTTGACAGCTTGGTTGTCCTCCTGGGTGTTAGTTTCTTCCTGGAGGTTGAAGGATATGTTACCTTCCTTTTGCGTGTTGCTTTCTTGGGTGTTCGTTTCTCATTGGCACTAGCAGTGGCTTTCCTAGGTGTTGATCTCCTAGGTGATAATCTCATGAGTCCTGCTACTTTCCCCTTCTTTTTAGGAGTGGTCGCTTCTGGCATTTGCATATCTTCTTGTGCTTCAACTGGTTGAGTCTGTGATTCAGAAATTGGTTGACTCACACCTTCCAACAACACATCACAATCTTCCATAATAACTTCTGCAGGTTCATCAATGCCATGTTCAACATAGATTTCAATTGCCTTCACCCTTTCTGCATGTTCTAGCATTTCAATGAAGGAACCTTCATCACTTAGAGACCTCAATCCACCATTTGCAACCCCTGCACCAGGAACACAGTAGAACAAGCCGTTGACATTATTATACCCAATTGCACTAATTTTATCCATCAGTCTTTCTATGCTCAGATCCAGTGTTGTAAAAAGCGGATAATCGCGGCGCAATAGCGCCGCGATTAGCGGTTGCGGGGCTTCTCCGCCCCGCTTCAGCTGATGGCGGTGATGTTAAGCGGAAAAAACCGCTTATTGCTCGAATTCGCGCGTAATAGCGCCTTTTAGCGCTAAAAAGCGCTTAACAGCGCTAAACCCCGCTACCGCTACCGCTACCGCTATAACAAAAATCCCCCCGACCCGAACCCGACCCGTATCCATTTCATTTAACCCCCTTCGCCCGTGATTCCCAAACCAAATACTCAAGATGCCCTAGCCGCCTCCCTCCGGCCTCCAGCCTCTCTCCCGACTCCCTCCTCTCTCCGACTCCCGCATCTCGCCTCTCACCCGATTCCCGCCTCTCGCCTCTCTCCCGACTCCCGCCTCTCGCTCTCGTTCACCAACATCGACGACTTCCTCACCAACAGCCACTCCCGCCTATCGCCTCTCTCGCCTCCGATCAACGTCGACTCTGTCACCAACAGCGGCAACTCCAGATTCGTGGACCGATCGACTCGCCTCCGGTCAACGTCGAATTTCTGACTTCTTCCGGTTAGTGCTGTAACTCTTTACTTTTTTTTTTTGTTTTTTCCACTGTCTCAAAGACGAAGGCGAGAGGAGAGAGCCCTAGCCCTAGGGTTGGGTGGGTTTGAAATGGATTGGAGAGAGGGGGCAGAGTACTGGTATCGGGTATTTGTTTAGTTTATATATATAGTTTGTTTTCAAAAGGTGGAGGAAGAAAAGTTTTTGTTATTTAATTAGGATTTTGGGAGAATGAATGTCGTGAGTACTCTTGGGGAAGAGGCAGAGCTGAGTTGTGATGAGTTGATAACAGTCTTTTTATTAAACAGGTATGTTTTTTCATTCTTTATTATTTATAATTATAGTTCTTTGTTAATATTATGTAATTATTACACATATATTTCATGTTTAGGCATCAATTATGCATTTGTAGAATTTTTAGATTTTTATATGATTTTTCTTATTATTTAGAATATTTAAATATTTTTATATTTGACCGCTATTTGACCGTGCGCTATTTGCCGCTATTTCGCCGCAATAGCGCGCAATAGCCTTAGCGGTACCTCGCCGCGACGCGCCGCGATCCGCTATCAACAACCTTGCTCAGATCATCTTTGTCTATAAACCTAACATCAAATCTACCACCAACATACTCTTCAACCCAGCACATCGGGAAACTTCCTCCATGTCTGATTTTAACCAACATTTGGAGACCCATCTGCGATATCACAATAAAAACCGTAACTCCTCACTAAACCCATCAAAAAACCCTAATTTACAATAAACCCATCAAATCTACCCTAATTAGTTTCAAAAATATGAAATTTTCACTCACCTTTTGCTCCGCGCCAAAGACGATGAAGTAGATGGAAGCCTTGAACTTCGATCGTCTGCAATTTGGGGATCGTCACGCTCTAGGGTTCTACGATTTTCTTCTGCAATTTGGGGAAGAGAGGGAAATTAAAGAATGAGAGTGAATTACTGCTCTTCTGCGATTTTCTAGACAAACCGCTCGCTTATTCCCGCTAAATATCGCTACACTAGAGTCCACGTCAAGGCCACGTCGGAGTCACGTGAGCTATCACTTGAGAATAATGGCCGAAAAATTGACTCCGGCCAAACTTAAGGCCTATATGACGCTGGAGTTGAAATTTTATACTAATCTGACAAAATAAAAAGAAAATATACCAACATGTCACCAAGCCTCTAGAAAATATACCAATTTGGTTATTTTGCCCAAGTATTTGGGTTTATGACTATCGGAAAGTGGATGGGTTTAAAATAAATTCGGATAAATCTTTAGGTTTTAAGGCAAAAGTCCTTATTATTTATCTTGATATTTTTTTAATGTGAAATTTCATAAACATGCTTTTTCATGCTTGATGCAGTATGTACCTGGCTTCACTCAGGCGCACATATATCATCGCGCATTGCATTTGTGCACGCGAAGAGACTTTGTGCTTTGCATTTTGCATCGCGCATTTATAACACTGCTAGAAACTAGAAAGCTAATTATGCTTTCAATAATTTTTCATACAAAATACTTCAATGTTTCACTTTAAATAAAAAAATTTATTACATTAGACCAAAAACATATAAATTATAGATTAAGTACCTTAATAATTTTCCCTTTCCAACTTTCTTTCCCTTGGCATCAAGTGCATATCAAACTAATTCTGAATCCAAACAGTAGTATGGAACCATGATTCTGTTGATAATTTGTGATTATCTGAGTTACGCATTTAGCATAAATGTGATAATTGAAAATTTTACGTGTATTTTGGTCATTGATATTATCTACTTCGAGTCATAAGTTGAGATTCTTGACACCTTTTTATGCGAAAACTCATACTATCCTTCATAGTTGCTTGTCTATATATGTGTGGTGTGCCGCTCCTCGCTTCACTCGAGTGCACACGTCATATTGTGCCTTGCGCAGATGCGCGTGAAGGGATTTTGCTGGCCACGTATACCTTAAGATGTACACCAGTTTTGGGGAAGAAACAATTCGTGTACCATGAGAGTATGTTGGACATGTTTGGAAGTTCAAAAGTTGCGAGTGTAGTATGTAAAGGTGTTTTATCTTTTCAGCTTTCTGGCTGCAATGGACCAGGAAGTTGTAGAGACGATAGCTCTTCTCTTGCCCAACTTAAGTCGTTGATTAATGCTATAACTGTCCACTCTGGAGTTTTCTTTGGCTTTGAGCACCTATAAATTGGTAGCTCAATCTAACGAGTATAAGAAGTCAATTTGTATATTCCATTAATGAAAAGTGAGGTGCGTTCCACTTGAGTGTCCTAGTTCATCAAGTGTCAAAGGGTGTTTGTCATTTTGTATTCTACTGTTGCAATCCCATCATTTCTGGATAGTCTTTATATTATCATCCCCTAGCTTATTCCACGAACCATCTGTTATATTCCTTCTCATTGGAGGGTTTTCGATGTAGTCTTTATTTAATAATTTTTGCATGACTTTTGGTGCCGATTTTATATCACACTGAGGGAAGAGCTTTCCCGCTTCCGCTCCTGACCGACCTTTTGCCAACACATACTAAATAGACATATTTTCTGTTTCATCTTCTTACAGCATTTCATTTTGCTTCGTGCAGCAAACGAGAGCACAAGAAAGCGCCTGATCTTCTACACAATAGTGGAGTACCTTATGCTGGCAGGCGCGAGTGCACTTCAGGTGATGTACATACGGCGTCTGTTCAGCAAGTCGGTGGCGTACAACAGAGTATAATCGTGCACAAGTTGTATCATTCTCAGATATTTATTTTGCCCTTCGTCATATGTATTCCTTTGTTTTCTCCCTAGATTTTATTTTTAAACATAACATATTGTTGGCTCTAATTTCTTGGGAATTTAGTTTGCTTACTTCTGTTCTAGACTTTTGTATAATCTCAGAAGGGCCATTTTTTTTTTGTGATGAATTTAAACATATGTTGATTAGGAAAAGTAATGTATGATGTGCTTCATCTAGTTCCTTTGGTACCAGCATAAGGTTATTTGATTTTTGCTGGGGATAGCATCATATATGTATTATTCCTTTTTTTCGAATGTTTAAATTATGCAAAGAGTGGTTATATAGGTTACTGCCTCCATTGTAATGAGCTAAAAGTCACAAGTTACAGTGATTTTTTGCTATATTAGCTAGTGACCACAACATCTATAGGTTTGCCATTGTCAATGCTACTTCTCCTTTTGAGAAATTCTTCTTTCTTCTCAAAGGTTTGGTCTTCAGGACGTATTTTATTAATCTTCCTCTGACTGATAGATTTTTCTTAGATGTGGCGTTGATGTGTAGTTCACAAGACTTGATCAGGGGAATGCTACATGAACAAATCATTAGGACTATGTTCTTAATTCTTATCATAATTTCGAAGTTGTGGTGTAGGTGTGAAGTCCCCCCACCCCGTCCCCCCCCCCCCCCCATACGTAATCAAAGTAATCCGGTTTATATCGTTCTGGTCACTGTGTGAAAAAGAGCTTAGCATGGGATGATATGTTAAAGTATAAGAACTATATTTCATCAATGTTCATTGTAACTTTAAAGTTTTAATGTAGTGACAAGTACTTCAACATTGTAGTAATGACTTATTCCAATGCTTTTGTGATGAGTGTGACCTGGTCTAGAAACAAATACAATTGTACTCATCTTACATCACAATAATTTCTACCATAGGCTTATAAAAAAGAAGAAAAGCAAACAATTATGGTTCACAAAGCTGGTCCTTTGAAAAACAGATATACAAAATAAAATAACAAAATGAAAAATCTATGGGAAACATGATACTAACGTGTTACCCTAAATCACATGCGATCCTTGAATCACTCATCATAATTGACAAAAAATATTGTAATTTTGAGGCTTAATGCTGATTCGTTGTACCAGAGTCTACAATCACGACTCCAGAAATTCACGGAAATGTAGAAAAAGTCTCAACATTCAAATATTACTTTGGTCAACAGCAAAAATCATTTTTTTTTATTTTACAGTATCTACAGAATCGGAGGTCATGTGGCTGACGTGTAGGATAGTCATCGCTCAGAGCTCACCCCCCTCACCATTCGGTGCTTGCCACGTCTCTTTAAATGCCTGTTTGCTGTTTGGACCAGACAGCTATCTTCTATCCAGTGGTACTTTGGATAAGGTTGCTGACAGGCACGGGGACTTTCCTAAAAGGTTAATAAAGCCAACAAACTCAGTTTTTATGCCACCAAACATGTAGAATACTGGGCCCCACAAAAAGTGTGCAGCTGTAATAAGACTTAGTTAAAATTTAAATTTTTTATTACCGAAATCTTAATCCACATCTTATTGTCTAGATCACCTTACAGTTACGTCTGGCCACGCGTCTTCCAATTCTACCCCTGCTTCATATCGCACTATTTCCCCGGTCATAAGAAAACGTGGAACTGAAAATGTTGGTTTAATTTGCAAATAACACCCTATCGTTTGGTAAAATTAGGGGTATACTGGCTAAGAAATAGCCAATGAAAAGATATCACATACTTAATCAAGAGACCAACAGTTCGGACAATCAAACACCACCTTGAACAGCATGGCTGCTTGTTCCTTGTTTGGGGTAGTCATCGTCCACATGTCCAAAGTATCATGGTCCAAGCCCAACTCGATGCCCCAAGCTCAACGACTATGTGATAAATCTCGTCATACATGAGATAATGAAACATTACTAACTCACATGAATGCACGAACATAATCATTAAGATTATTCTTTTAATGCCATCTTCTACCATTCTAACTACCTCGACTAGTGCCTAAGGGACACGTGGACAATTTTGTTACAGAGGAAGCTTCCGTATGGTTCACCTAGCCTATCAGATTATACCACGTAGACCTCCCTTTTTCCTTAATCTATTCCTCCAAGTTAGCATAAAAGAGATAATAGTGGTAAGAAAAACCGAAGTATAGTTTCATGGGTTGTGCTAACCATTGTCCTAAGGGCAATAGATAAGGAGAGAGAAAGAGAGAGGAAAGGTGAGTGAAACCCTACGTTTACCACTCACTCTCTCTCTTCACTCACAATTCTATCTCACTCCTCTTTATCCATTGCCCTAAAGGCAATGGTTAGCAAGTCCTATTTTCGTTCTCAATTTTGATTAGATTTTGATCTTCTTACTTGAGTTACTAACTTAAGTATCGGAGGGTCATATGTCACATCAAGCCTCAGTACCATCTAACAATTTATTCAGTGATTTGCAACGGGACTCCGCCAACAAATTTGTTGACCAGAACAATCAAATGAGTCTCTACAACAACAATCACATCTCCGGCAACTCACTTCATCATCCGTTTTCTCACCCAAAAAAATATGAACAAACATTACACTCCCAAAAGTTTGGGGATTTTAGTAACGTTTTTGAATTTCAAGGGGCTTTTCTCAACATTGGCCGAAAGATGGGGACCATGTGAAACTTCCCCAAAAATACAGCCCAGTCAAGGGTATTTGTGGAAACTTATCCGTCTAAAGGGAGATAATTATTCTATAAATATTACGGCTGTGCCTCTGTAATAAGAGGAGGAACTGGGGGGATAAAAAAAAGAGAAAACTTGAGAAGAGGACAAGAATTGAGATCTAGAGTTTCGAAGCGGAGTGGTAACGAGATCAACGGCTGAAAATGCTGGCTGTGTTCGATGAGACGGCGGCGAAGTTCCCGGAGGGGCTGCGATCGGCGGCGGCCGGCGGCGAGAGCGGCGGCGGAGTGTCGTCGCTGTTGACTCACTACTCGACGGTGAAGGAAGGGGCGGTGACTATAAGCCTAGGGTCCTGTGGATCTTTAGCGTACTCCGCGGAGAACCAGAACCCTCTGCTCCCGAGGTAAGAAAAGTCCTAATGAATCTTTTTGAGTAATTTTCTGAGTTTAGATGTAGAATGATTTTTTTGACAAAGAGAAGAGGTTTGGCTTCTTAAATGATGCATATTATCGTTACATTTGTTTATGCACGAACACTATACATTCCAACTATAATTATTTAAATGATCTATTTTACACCTTAGTAGAGGCTTTCAGAAACAATAAATGTTTCTTTTTGCGCTGGAAGAGTGAACTTAATGAGTTAAAATATTCCCCTCTTATGAACTCAATTTATGATCGTTAGTAGCATTTGAGTGAGTTTTTTGGTTACACGTTGATGCAGAGAGTTGTGGAAGGAGGTTTTTAAGGCACTATGCTGACAACTTTACCCTCAGAATTCAAAGTGCGAACGGGTTATTGGTTGGAAATCATTTTGGAGTGCTGGCGGCTAGATGACATTTAGGAAAATTCGCTTGATTGGCAGAAAAATTTAGTGGTCCATGCATAGACATCCCTGTGATATGAATTGTCTACTATTTGTAGAAGGAAGGTTATATGTGCTTTAGACTTTTTGGGATTGTGGTGGTTTTGGTTCTAGTTCACATACTGCTTAATTAAAAACATTGTAGAGATTTTATTGCTTGATTTGTATTTTCATATGGTTGAGGACCCATTTTAGCTAGAAGAAATGTTAACAAGTTGCTTTGTGGGCTAAATCCCATAATCGAACGACATGTAAAAGAGTGAAGAACTGATATGTGATTAGGCCCATGGCTTAATTGGTTAGTATTTACTTGAAGTAAATATATGAGGATTTTATGAGGCTGCTTATTGATCATGTGCGACAACTGACTACCTATGTTACATGGACATGAGACGTAGGTGTCAATTAGTCAAGCATCTGAAAGTGTCCTGCATGAAAACTCTAAAGCAGGAGGACACATGAATGCACACCATGTATATGCACACCCACACATGTACATGCTTGAGGGGGCGTGTGCACCCTCAATGCCTGCATGTACACCCAGTGACAAAGGATCAAAGGGGCCATGGACCCACACATTTACATGCTTGAGGGGGCACATGCACCCTCAACGCCTGCATGTACACCTAGTGAAAAGCCAATATGAATTGCATAATAGCTAGGGAAGCTAGGGTTTAAAAGATAGATGCATATGCTCTAAGTCACCCATTTCATACATTTTATTAGTGAAAGTGAGCATGCCTTTCCCGGCCCATTGATTCGTTGCATTTGCTGTTCATTGATTCTGGTTCTACTTCTTGGAGTAATCTAGGCTTATATGAGGTTCGGAAAGAGTTAGTGCACCTGTGTGAAAAATTGAACTATCAAAGTCCAGAATCAAGATACAATTTATTTTTTTAATATAAAGGGTAACTGGTGGAAGATAGTCTAAAGTGCCCCTAATAAGTTTTACACATCTTCTCTAAGAAGCCCTCAACTTTTTTTTTCTTTTGACAACAAAGCTCATAAGTTTTTATCCCTCTCTTTTAAAAAGCCATCAACTTTCTTCTTTTAAAAATGAAGCCCTTAACTTTTACCTATTTCTTCTAAGAAGCCCTCAATTTCTCATTTTGTTATCGAAATCTCTTAAGTTAACTAGAATAGTTGGGGGATTCTTTGAAGAGAGGGGTTAAAAGTTAGGGGCTCCTTCGTCAAAAAATGAAAGTTGAAGGCTTCTTAGAGGTAGAGTTAAACTAAGGGGCTTCATTGTTTAAAGAAAGTTTGGGACTTCTTAGAAGAATGGGTAAAACCTAGGGGCTCTTTAGACTATCTTTTCGGGTAATTGGTTTATAATAAAATTCAAAGGATCGTTAGACTTTCTGAGAAGATGTTGAATGGAAAATGGATATTTTATATCCTTTAGTGTACAAGTTGAAAAAGTTGAGTCTAATCTTGCCTATTGCAATGACAAGTGTTAAAAGAGCATTTCATGAACTGATAATTATTAACAATGGTCTCCATAACCAAATGAGAGATGAATACATGAATTATTGTTTGGTTTCTTATAGTGTAAAGCTATATTTTGTAGCATGACGAGGAAGATGTCATGAAATCGTTTCAAGAAATGAGGTAAAAAAGAATGTTACACAAAACACTATATTCTAATTTGGAACTTGATTTTGAAAGTCTTGTTATGTAATTATGCCAGAAAATGTTATCATGTTTAATTATTAGGGTTTGAACCCTTCATGAAATTCCTAGCTCTGCCTCTGTGTACACCCATGCACACATGCCTTCACTCACTCACGTAACACACGCGGTGATATTAAAGACGGTGAAGCCAATGCCCCACTTTTTCCACCAAATCTAGTCTAGGATATGAGTGACACTTGTATTTTAAAACAAGGTCAGAACAATGAATCTGAAGCAAATTGAACGGTGGAGACGGTACTATGTCAAGTTTATTAGACCTAGTGTATGTTAGATTGTGAAGTACTTAGACGCAAATCTTTCCTCACCAAATTGAATGATTGGAAAACCAAATTAAAGCTCCAATCAATTTAATTTCATCTATATCATGTAAAGTGTTTACAAATGGAAAGTTAAATATGCTAAATTGATAATCAGAATTTTTTGTCTATGCATCAAGCGGATAAAAACTAATAATCAAAATTAGCAAGTTTAGTTTAATGATAAGATATACTATATTTATGGTCTAATAAACTTGGGTTCCTTTTTTTTAAAAGGAATTGAGGTCATGATGAAATAGTTGGATTGAAAATTTATATGTCAAAACCATAGATCTGAGCATAATACTTTGAGCCATTCATTTATGTTCGCCTTGGTTGTTAGGCAACTTTAACAAAGTTAGCTTTCTTTATTGATAATCCTAACATTGAATTTTAGTAGGGTGGATTTGACTCCAAAAGTCCAAATTGTTCAGCAAGGATGCAAATATATATGTGCTTATTATCTAAGGACATGTTGTTGTCAAGGTTTTAAATATCAAAAATCGGGAAAATGTTGGATGGCCAAAACTCATATCTGATTGCAGATATCGGGGATATTTGGTAAATATCGAAATCTCATAACGGATGTTTGCATATATAGTATAATGCACTAAAATGTAATCTCAACATATTTACGGAAATCTAAGCATACAAAATGTAAATAATATATGTTGGATCACTAATTAACCTTGTAAAACAAACAAAAGTACAAATCAACGTTGCAACATTTCGTTTTATTTTTTAGGCCAAAATGTCATTTGATATAATGGGAAAATCATGACATCTCGTCCAAAAATTGCCAAACATGTTATATTGTTTTGTGACAAGCCATATAAAAGGATATATCGACCAACATATTGGTTGATATATTGGCCATATCGGGGATATATCGCCAAAATACCCAAAAAATGGTAAAGGGTATTTAGAGACCATTGTGCACGCACTGTGAAAGGATATGTCAGGATATATCGGTCGATGTCGGGGATATTTAAAATAATGCATATTGTTAAAAAAAGCATCTCATGGATCTGGCTTCTTCCATTGTAGATCCATTGTGGGTTATTTTTCAGATATTTTTTCTTTTAAATTCGTCGATATTTTTTATGGCATGACAAGTGTCAGAATCATGGGACATGGGTATATCTGAATGCTGTGTCGCATCAAATCAAGTTGTCCGAAATGCAAAATTTTGTAAACATGACTGTGATTATATGTCAGTCATGTGATTATAAGTCTAGAGAAAAAGAGTTGGAATGAGAATTGTTGTGTGGCCTAGTTCATGAGCATGTTGATAAGTTTCATGACAAGGTTGATCTGAAATACAAGGTCTTAGATCTATGCTCTTAGTAGATCAGATACCTTTACATAGTTCTTCATGCAATTTGACTTTTTGACCTACCATAAAGCTATCGGATAATAAGCCACTTAAATGCTATCCTCTGACATAGCTTGATAAGGTCCAATAATTTCTTATGCTAAATGCTGACGTCCATGGGAAAATATAACATGCTCTGATTAGCATCATTGTATGATATCCATTTACACGTTATAGCATAGGGAAAACTCTTCCAGTAAGTAAATGAATTAATAAATAAACAGGTAAAAAAAAGTTTTGTCATGCTTATTTTTAGTCTTTCCGATTATGGTAAATACATAATGCTGCTTCATTTGTCTGCTTATTTTTAGCTTTGCAGAATTTTTCCAGGCTATCTGTTTTGATCGAACTGCTGTTGGAATGCTGTTTGCTTTTAATTCTTTTCTAATTACATATCTTTAAAAAGCAATAGCTTCTGAAGGTGCATCCCTGGGATTTAACTGCTGCTATTTTTCTTTTAGTTGTCTAATTTATTATTTACCAATAGCCTTATTTTGTTTACTTTAGTTTTCAATTTTATCCATACAACTGGATTTCATCCATTTGTTTTCTCCCTTTAACTTAATCCATTTGAAACAATTTTTTTCCTTCTCTTATTCTATTGCTTTCCTGCAGATTATTTGCTGCTGTGGATGATATATTTTGTTTATTCCAAGGGCATATTGAAAATATTCCACATCTGAAGCAACAATATGGATTGAGCAAAACTGCCAATGAGGCTATCATCGTCATTGAAGCTTACAGGACATTAAGAGATAGAGGTCCTTATCCTGCAGATCAGGTTGTAAGAGACCTCAATGGAAAGTTCGCATTTATTCTGTTTGATAGCTCATCAAAATCAACCTTCATTGCCGCTGTAAGTAAATCTGAAACCATGGTTTTTCAACTTCTTTATGACTCGTGCAACATGGCTATTAAATAAGACACTCAGAACTGTATTTAAGCATATTTGCTATATAAGAATGGTTAGCTATATAAAAAATGAATGTTAATAATTGTCAGGCTAATCATTCTAGGATTCTCATTTTGATGAAAGATTTTGCTTGGTCTTTGAACATTACCTTGAAATATTGTCTACAGATTTTGTCCTGGTCTCTTATCTGCCCCCAGAGGCACAAAAGAGCCATATTCTCTTTTCATTTATATTGCATTAACTTTTTTGTGCTTTTCTTCAATGGTTACTTATGTCGATATCGTACATGGGACGCTATTATGTTGTTATGATACCTTTCTTATTTAGGTCTAGTGCCTACTGGAGACAAGCAATTTCATGGATGTTAGGGTTTACAGTAGATTTACAATTACCTTCCTTTTCATGAAATGAATGGGAAATGCTGTTATATGTGAATTCATTAGTTTTTATTTTGTAGAATATATGATGGGAAGACTAGTAGATGATTGAGGAATTTGACTATTTATAATTTGCCCATTCAAATTGTAATAAAAAAGTCTAGCAGATGATGATTGTAGCATATTATGAGCATACACTAAGATATATGACAAAGTCTAAGTAAATAAGTTGAAGAACTGAGTGCACCAGTAGAAGAATGTGTAAGAAGAGTCCAGATTTGAGATCTTGGTACCACGTAAAGGTGCATCATTATCCACTGTCCTCACCAGAAAATCCAAGTCTAGTAGAGGTTAACTACAACTAAGAAAAGTCAAAAAGGCAAGGGCACACCAATTCTTGTGTTCTTGCCTTGGCTAATGGACAAAGGGAAGAAGCAAAGATGTCTAAAATTAAAATTCAAAAGTAAAAATGAGCTCTCACTTAATGTTCCCTCCAGGTCCCCACATAGTAACTCTGTAGTTAAAATTCCTCACTCTTTATGATTTCTAAAGAAGTCTACAATCTAATGTATGAAGCCAAAGCCATCATTCATATTTTGTGTTATAATAAAGTTGGTAAAGTACCTGTTTTCTAACTTAATTTCCTTTAAAAAATTGTCACAAAACACCTTACATATCGCTATATACTGAAACATAATTGATTTTCTGTCTTAAAAATTTAGGATTATTTACATCCTGGTAACTTGTGGTATGATTTAAATATACGGGTGACCCTTGGGTTTGCATATCTACATGAGTGACCCTGAGTTTACTGACCGACATGAAATGATTAACGGAGCTTAATATTGCATATGAAAAGACAAAAATGCCCTTCTAAAACAACACATTTCCTTATTGTTTTGGTGGGTTTAACTCCAAAAGTTGCTGACATGGAATGTGGGGACCAATCAAAGTTCAATGCAATTGAAACAAGCTGAACAAATTAAGAAACAAATCATTTTATGTAGGATTACTCATTTACTGGGATACTAGTACCTCAAATTTCCAATAATTCTATATTAGTCCCTCAAATATTTGGAATTGCTCATTAGTACCTTAAATGCTAAGGGTCTTGCAGTCTAGTACCTCAATGACTAAAATACCCCTCTTTTCTTTTCTTTTTTTGCAAAAATCCATCACGTCCAGAAAAGAGTTATTTTCACTTTGGTACCTATAATTTTCTTTTTTTATCTTTAATACTTCAAAGTTTTTTTTGACACTTTAGTATCCTGAAGTTTACACATTGTTTAAATTTAATATAAGTTTTTTCTGACACTTCGATACGATAAATTTTTCCCTTTGAACTTTCATACCCTAAATTTTCATGTTGGACACTTTTCTAGCCCAAAGTCTGGGTACCAAAATTAAAAAATGTGTAAATTTTGATTTGAAAGAATGTGGAAACATTGAGATATGAAAAGTTAATGTGTAAATTTTCGTGTATCAAAGTGTCAAAAAAACTTTGGATATCAAAATTAAAAGGTTATAAACCTTACGATATCACATTGCAAATAATCCTTACACAATTAAGGTGCCAAATTGGAAGTCCTCTTAGGACTTTTAGGATTTATGAGCAGTTTCAAAGATTTGAGGGATTAATAAAGAATTACGGAAGATTTGAGGGACTAGTATATAGATAAACCTTTTATAAAAAAATTATTTTCCCCCATAGTTGCTATGCATACATGAAACCACGGGCTGGAAAACTTTACGCCAGCATCAAAAAGAAAAGTAAAAAGAAAGAAAAAGTAGTGTTAACTTGCCGTCAGGATTACCTGTGCAGATACGTTGACCCTAGGTTCACGGGTGTAATTACACTGTACCACAAGGTACCTGAATGTAAAAAAAGCATTTTAGAAATTCCCATGCCATGGCAATTAACAAGTTAACAAAAAAAGAAAACGGTATTAAGTGCATTAGATTTTGAGCAGCAGGGAATACGAGTTAGCAACCTCAAGGTTATTTATGTAGGTACAAAGAGCCCAGGGTCACCCGTGTAGTTACACTTACACCATATCATAGGGTACCGGAATGTAATTAATTCTAAAAGTTAACGTTCCAACCAAAATCGCCAACTAAATGAAATTAATGTGCGTAGCACGTGCCAGACTTCTAGTCTCTTTTAACTTCAGTTTCCACTGTATAAATTTTTTTAATCTCCTATATTTTCTTCAAACAGCAAATCCTTATGCATATATACGTAGCCCAAGCCAGCTCATTAACACTATTCTGGCGTTAAGTCCTCATTCATTCCTCAAAAGAATCCTAAAATTATGAAACAGTAAGTCTACTCTTAAAGAGCCAAATTAGTTTTGGAGCCTGAAATTCACTGATAGCCCCTCAAGGCTAGTTAATTGTATGCGCTCAAGCAGTCTACTCCACTTAAAAACTATATTTCTCTCATGGGGATTTGTTTACAGTCTGTATAACGGTGGTATGTAATTTTCTCGTTGCACATAAAAATAATAATTTATTGCACTATCTCAATAATGGACAGCTGAATGACTTGTTACCGTCACATGAAATGTAGAGCTGATGGAAGGTTGGTATGGAAATGGGATTGCATTTGACTGAAGGTCAGAAATGAGGTTGAAAGAAATGGTAATATGAAGATTAATGCAGGCACTAATACTGGGAGTTACCCAGTCAGATAAAGTTTATGTTTGTGAATTGTGGTCATGCTTAATGTTATTAAGGGAAAAATCACTAGCGTAGATGAATCTAAGCACATCCTTATACTGTTAAAATGAGCTGATATACAAAATGAAGGATAGTTAACTATATATCTGTAAAGTTTAGGTTAATTTTGATGCCATGGACTATCAGTGTCCAGCATCTAATTTTGCATGAATGACTACTATTGCTACTCCTTCAGCTATATAAATCTTTTTCTCTATTTAGCTTATGCATATTCAACTTTGGATGTATATAGGTGATATGCTCCATCTGTAATGTTATCACATAATTGACATTTCTTTTCTGCTGGGTACGAATATTGAAGTGGAAAGAATTCTATCTTGCTGCAGATGCACTTGAATAATAGTGTGGTTGTGTATGTCCACGACTCCATGCAAATATGTGCAAGTGTGTGTATGTGCATGTGTGTGTATGTTCTTGCATAGATAGGTCTCTGTGTGCGCGCTCGCATGAGTGCGACTTGTATGTGTATTTCTGAACAGTTGATTTTTCATCCTTATCTTCTAAAGAAATTTTGCTTACAACACAGGATGCAGATGCTAGTGTCCCTTTCTTCTGGGGAGCTGATTCAGAAAACCACCTGGTTCTTTCTGACGACGTAGAAATTGTAAAGAAGGGCTGTGGGAAATCCTTTGCACCGTTCCCTAAAGGTACAGAACAAAATAATTCTAACTATGTGATGCTCTTCATACTTTAACTTTTGTGCTGATATACATTATTCCTAAACATCTTTCGAGCAGGTTGCTTTTTCACAACTTCAAAGGGGTTGCAAAGTTTTGAGCATCCCTTGAATGAGGTGAAGCCAGTTCCCAGGGTGGATAGCCAAGGGCAAGTCTGCGGTGCTAATTACAAGGTCGATGCACAGGCAAAAAAGGATGGTTTAGGAATGCCCAGGGTTGGAAGCGCAGCAGATTGGTCCTCTCACTACTAACCTGCAAGTATAATCTAACTGGGTCTCCTTATGGTTTTGCCAATTTGTATCTTGCTACTATTGTTCATTACTTCATCTGCGGATATCTTTATTTCCCGCGTCGTTTAAAGACTGTACATGCTTAATCATGACTTGTTATTGCATGTAACGTTTATCGTGATGTGATTCTGCTCCTTTGTTCAAAAATAAAATCGAAAGCTTTTCAGGCTTAATGTGTGTTTTCTTATGTATAATTCCGCCTCCATTCATATTTTTAGTAAGATGCATTGTGCTTCAGAGCACCTTCTTCTTTTCCTGCAACAACCATTTGTAGAGGCTCCAAAGGGAATTCCTCACTTTATATTATAGTTTTCTGTGGCATGAATTTTGTTGCGCATCGATTTGTGTCTCCATTTCCATCTCTTTAGGTGTGACAAATAAAATAATCCTCGAGCAGGGTAACGGGATTTCCGCCCTTCAATTTGAGGTGTCAGCATCCTGTAACTTAATTGATTCTTGAGAACATTATCAATATTAGTTGATTTATCTAAATTGCTAGAACTCTAATCTGGAATATTTGTACTGACTCCTCTTGATTATCAGAATGAGCGAGTCTATTAAGGTACGTGTAAGTTATAATTCCCCATCTGTGACACATCATTGCACTTTCCATTTGTATTCTGAACTACACGAGGAGTTCTCCGAGCAATTGTGGAAGGCTATTTCTGAAACTCGGTAATGCGCCTAGGGTGTTATGTGCATTTGGAGGTACTAGGAACATTTAGCCTAGGGTGTTATGTTCCTAGTACCTCCAACTGCACATAACACCCTAGGGTCATTACTCGGTTTCAGAAATAGCCTTCCACAATTGCTCGGATAAACTCCTTGTACGTGTAGTTCATAATACAAATGGAATGTGCAATATGATGTGTCACAGATGGGGAATTATACTTCACACGTACCTTAATAGACTCTAGTTTACCCCTCTGTCCGAACAAAGATGCATACACATTTGGGTTTTGGAGTAATATATACGTCGAGCCACTCACTGCTTTCAAATTTATGACTTCTGTATTACAAACTGTTTGATCTTTTGTCAGTCTATGTGCTTTGGTAAATAGTTACGTTAGTGTAATATGAGGTTGTGCATGAGGAATCAGTTAATGTTTCAAGTGAATTTAAAAAAGCACAACAGGGGAGAAGAGAAAAGGGAAGCAAAGGAGGAGCGCTCATAAATTTCTGGCTTTAAAACAGGGTTAATTTTAGAAACGGCCCCTCAACCATAGAGGTTGTCTCAAATAACCCCTCTCAATTATTTTTACTCTAGAAAACCCCTCTCAATTTTGGGGTTGTTTTAAATAACGCCCCTTAACTATTAAAATAAAGATTTAAACCCCTTGAACTCTTTTTCGCTTAACCCCCATCCAACCTAACAATATTAAATCTAACAAAACACGTGATGAGCACATGGTTTAAAATGAAAATAGTACCCTTAAGAGATTAATGTCCCTTTTAATTTTTTTCGTTGAGGTACCTCCCCATGTATTTTCCCGCTCTTCTTCCTCCTCTAGTGCCATTGCTAGGTCCGGGTTCGAGCCCAATTTATATATTTTTTTTTACTTTTTGAAACTTCAAGCTTCTTTCTTTTCGTACTTATTCGTGCTTTGTTTGAAAAAGTTGAAATTTCCGGCTTTTTTCAAGATGGTATTCCCCTCGTCAAAACCCATACAATTCAAGACTAAATGGTTGTGTGTTCTTCTATAAATATTTTTTTTGTGGGTTCTTTTGACTTTGGTTGGTTTTTTTAACTCATATAGTTTTTTTTTTCAAACAAGGGTGTTTTATTCATTACGCTTGACATCTCATAGTTGATGGGGGGTTAAGTCGTATTTTCCAAGTTGAGCGTAGTTATCTATAACACCCTTTTAAATATTGAGGGGAGTTTCCTACAATTAAAATAGTTTTAATTGAGTGGAGTTTTAAGCCCACAGCTGACGGGGGCTATCTAAACTTTAACCCTTTTAAATATTCATGTGGTGACACACCTAGGTCCAATTAACAGTTTACTTTAGAATGGGGGATATAAACCATATACAAATTGTTGGCCGTTCCAAGTCAATTAGTGGAATCAGAAAAGAGCTTACATACGGGGCATCATTGCATTATAGAAGCTAGGACGCCAGAAAAAGAGCTTCATGCAGAGGTTTTCTCACTCGAATGTATGTGTTAGCATTTTTCTAAATTTAGTTTCCACTCTATATTCTAGGACAAATTTTGTAAACAGACCCATTTGTAAAAATATTCTCCAAAAAAGATCCGTTTCCACTTTATTTTTAAAAAACGACCCAGTTTCAGCTGAGCTGAAACTGGGTCGTTTTTTGCGAAAAATGTTCTCAAACTTCACGGGAGTTGAACTCCCGTGAAGTTTTGTTTTGAAAAAAACTTCACGGTAGTTCAACTCCCGTGAAGTTTGAGAACATTTTTTGTAAAAAAACGACCCAGTTTCAGCCCTGAGGCTAAAACTAAGTTGTTTTTTACGAATATTTTCAAAACAGGTCTTGTTTTGGGAATATATTTGCAAAGAGATCTGTTTTAAAATTTTGCCCCTATATTCTACCGTCGCTTGTTCAGCACAAACTGTTGCTACAGGCTCAATGGGCCAGCAAATAGTTGTTGTGGTCCATCCGGCCAATAGTTTTTGTGGTCCTTCCAGCTAGTACCTCCCTCTTTTGGGACTATTTGGAGAAAAGAGCAAGAGGTAGGAGATTAATATATAAATAAGTGAAACTATATATATATATCTATTATCTTCGATCACATTAATTAAAACTCAGAATCTTTGCCTTTGATAGTATTGATGAAAAAGAATGCCACCTTACGATTTGGCTGACAACTAGCTAGTTTAATTTGTATTGCTGGGAGCAGCATTAATGGTGCATCAAGAGAATAATAATCTTTTCGATTGGTGCAGTACACTACCACATATATGCTCTAACGCAACGGTTCAAAACCGTTGCGTTAGCCATGGAACCGTCGCCCTTGAGCAAGCGCGACGGTTCTCAAACCGCCTCATATACTGCCGTTGCCCTACCTCTACCGTAACGGTTTTGAACTCTACTGCGACGGTTTTTTGAACCGTTGCCCCTGCATCTAACGCAACGGTTTTAATTTAATAGGCTATAGCTATGGTTCTCATAGAGCTACGGCGACAGTTGGAGCTATTGCAACGGTTTTAAAAAACCTAACGCAACGGTTTTAGTAGGCTAAAGCTATGGTTTTGATAGAGCTACGGCAACAGTTGGAGCTATTGCAACAGTTTTAAAAGACCTAACGCAACGGTTTTAGTAGGCTAAAGCTATGGTTTTGATAGAGCTACGGCAACAGTTGGAGCTATTGCAACAGTTTTAAAAGACCTAACGCAACGGTTTTAATAGGCTAAAGCTATGGTTTTGATAGAGCTACGGCAACAGTTGGAGCTATTGCAACAGTTTTAAAAGACCTAACGCAACAGTTTGGATCGAGCTATCGCAACGGTTTGGATCGAGCTATCGCAACGGTTTTGATCGAGCTATCGCAACAGTTTGGATCGAGCTATCACAACGGTTTTGATCGAGCTATCGCAACGGTTTTGATTGAGCATAATCAACCATATTGATAAGTGCCAACATACATCAGTATAGTATAAAAACTACAAAGTATTAAATCCACACTACCAACATTTCAACTCAGAAAATATCGTATCGAACTAACATTCAAACAATGTACATCAACATTTGATTACAAAACATGAAACTTCTGAAATTGGAAGGTGATATGTTGGCCTGCCAGATGATTAAAAGTCTCCCTCCTGACATTGGACACAAAAGTAAGTATAAATAAGTACTATAGAGAAGAGGAAGTGCACGACATGGGAACATTTCTGAAAAATAAATACCTGGTGATATCATAGACTAATAGTGCGCCTGCAGCTCCTCTGTAATAGGATCTTGTAATGGATCTGAAGGATTCTTGGCCTGCCTATAATGATATAAACTTCAAGTCAAATGCATATAATAGTTACGAACATATAATAGCTAGAGATAAACCAATGATAGAAGCTGAGAAACATTTACATGTATATACCGAATCAAAGGACAAAGAAAGTGATGATGTGTTACAAACATTTATAGCAAAAAGTTCATTAAGAAGGCTATTTTTTTTACAGCATGAAAAAGAAAATTCAGCATAAAATTTCATAGTACACTGCTACATGTCCGAAGTTGTAATCAGTAAGAATAAATCCCTTGTACAAGTGCTAGAAAGAAAAGTTCAGTTAGGCAAATTAGATATTTCCAGAATATAAATGATATTGGAAATAAAGCTTCCAATTTAAGACAGAAATTTAGCTATCCTATTCGGTTTCAGAATTTGGGTTCAACTCGATATAGTTACAATTTCAAATAGCTTAAAAAAGGGACCAAATAGCAATTAAATAATTTGAAGGACTAATTTCAAATAGTTTGCATATGATACAAAAATTGATAAATATATCTGGGAGCAGAAACAATACCGATTCAATGGCATAGCAAGGGACCATCAAGATAACACCAACCAGAAACTTCTGCAAAAGATATTAGGGAATAATAAAATTGGGGAAAAAAAGATATTGCAATCATTCAAAATAAATAGCTTAACATAAAGGAAATAATCCACCTGCATCAAAACCTTCCATTTGAGTAAAATAGGTGGCTACAGATTGCTAAGGGTCTCCATCAAACAAGCCCTTTTGCTTTTCATTCAAATGACAATTACTGCATGGAAGTAAGGGACTTTCATTCATTAACATTTTTTGACCCCATATATTTTTTCTCAATAATGAAGGGTCATTAACACAAATTTTTTAAATAAAAGTTCCACATGCTGAAGGTTAGTTACCGCAGCTAGCTCAGCACTCTATTTACCTAATTAAATCGGTATATGATTCACCGGCATGTCTTTGCTATTTTCAAACAAGTGATAATATAGTTCATGTAAATGCAGAATCATCAATTTCCATAACTGATTATATGTCGCTATAATATTTCTGCGTGAACATGTAACCATGGCTAACATGAAGAGGAATATGCAGATAGTGGATTTTTTTGACAATAGTGAAATGAATATTTTGGGGTTAATTGTGGATAGACCCTTTGTATTATCATAGAGCGAGAAGAAAGCAACGAGGAAAAAGAAGAAGTAACTGAAACGAGTCAAGAAAAAACTACAGAAACCAGTTCAAGAGCTAAGAAGGCTAAGAAATGTCGAAGTGTAAAAGGTACTTGCCTCTTCATGATCTAGAACACTAGCAGCCTCTTCAGGAAGTTTAGTACGCGCTTTAAACCTGTCAACAAAGCTTGGACTAACTGTACGTCCAGTTACTTCACTCAACATATCTGCAAATGTTTGAATCATACTTGTAGCTTGAGCTTCTTGTTGTCTCTTCATCTCCTCTTGTTGAGTGGCCACTACCTTCTTTGTTATTGCTTGAACAATTGACTCAGGGACTTGATCACATGGATCAATGGCTTTCTCCTTATTGCTTTGTAGCATGCTTTGAGTGATCGCCCGTCCCCGGAGACGCACACGTCCAGGATGTTCTTTTTTATTGACAAGATGCCATGCATCTACATTTTCTCCTTCAGTTTGTTCCTGAGTTAGCTCCTGAGTTAGTTGTTCCAATGTACCAATCATGTCAAGTGTTTTTTCTGGTTGCTCTTTTTTCTTCTTTTTACGAGTCTCTATAAACACTTCTGCATCTGTTGGAGGCCGGTTCAATTCCTTTTCCTACAACAAAACAACACATCAATCATTTAGCCATTCATTGCATGTCTAAATCATTTAGCTATTATTAATACATAATTACACTGTAAATCATATATAAACAACATGATTACCATATCTCTGCGAATTCTTGCGAAACTTTTTGAACCCGCTGTGTGCAAGAGCGTTTGACTGTTTCGACTTTCCTTATTCTTTTCACTTGCTTTCTACATAATCAAAGAACTTCTAATAAGTATTCTTTAATCAAAATAAGCTAAAGCCAACCTCGTAGTGCTAATGATGTAAAGAAAAACAGGATATATTAGAAATAAAGACTGAAAATTCTGCAGCAAACAATCTGAAACAACAGCCCAAGGAAACAAAGAGACAGAGTGAGTGAGTGAGTGATATAAGCTAGAAATATTGTGTGGATGGTCCTCTTTGTGCCACTTCCTCTTTACAGATATTCATCAGTCATGTGGCTATACTTTGGTTTCACATCTCACTCTCTACACTTACTCTCATTCACTGTGATGTTGATGCTGGAAAAATTTTTTATTCTATCTTTCATTGCAATCAAATATTGAAAACTGGCAAAATAACAAATTCCTTGACATAAGTCCTCCTGAAATAAGCAAAAAATAAAATAAAATTAGAGACAACAGAACTCACTCTGACAATGAGAAACTTTAGACTTTCAACGGTCATTAACACTGTTAGAAGAATTTCAGCTAATTCAAAGTTTGAGATAACTTATCTAATAAAAATGATTTACATTTTTTTTTGTGGAAGTCCTAATAAACTTCATGATAGTGTTGTGATGTGAACTTAGAAGTTGAATTCAATTAAGTTTGGCTAGATCAAAGATTCAAGATTCCTGACACGCTCTTGCGAGCGTCTAATCACAAGAAGTAGATGACTTTGATACGTTATGGTAGAATTAGTCTGAAAGATTCTGTTATTCTAAGATTCTGTTATTCTGTATTCATGAGCTGTAAACTAAGACTTTTATTATGATTATCTAGTGTTATTTATCCAAAATTTAGGATAAATAACATCAAAGACCATAACTCCTAGTGTTATTTATTCTAAGATTCAGTTATGTTTTTTTTTGCCTTTGGTAGAAATTTGACACCACTAGCAATGGTATACTGTCAGTTAACACTTAACAGCTAGTCTTAAAGCTTTGACACCACTAGCAATGGTGGAGACAGAGGTTATTATTTCAGTTTGAAGCCACCTATCTCCATCATTTTCCTTCAAATTCTAATTTAAGTATATAGTTAATCCTTATCAGATTCTACTCAATTGGTTGTTTTAGAAGTCTGAATCTCACATCCTGCATTAAGCATCCACTCTCAAGCCATATATCTGCGTAGTAATGAAATAACCAGGACACTTTCAGCTGGATGTTCTCCATTTATCAGGTTACAAACTGTGAAACTCACCTTCTTATATTTGTATCATATAAATGAGGGTAATATGTGTATCTGTTAAAAATTTCTCCAAATCCATTGTTTATGTTCCGGCAGTCTTTGATGTCATACAGAATAAAATATTCCCACTTTTATTCTGTTATTCTAAGATTCTGTTATTCTGTATTCTGTCCAGATCTAGTCCTGTGCCTTTAATTGCGATTGTATACATGTTTGTGTACAAAGCAAAATGTGTACGTGTTTGTGTCTATTTGTTTCAGAAGGCAAAAGATCAAGGAAATAAAGAAACAAAAACAATGGTATTAATAGAAAATTAAATTCTTACCCTTCCATTTTGAGAATGCCAAATCTTTAGTAAAGCTCTAAATTGATCCTTGGGAACAGTCTTGGGGCGCTTTTTCCATCTTTCTCCATCATTTTTTAAAACAGTAAAGCATTGACGTTTCAGCAAGCACTTCCACCGCCTCCATGCACTATTAATTGTTTGCAAGGTCCATTTTCGTCCGGAATCGGCAATTGAATACTTCTCCTACAATGACATAACAATATACAAGTTAAAATCTACCTTGTCATTACACAAAATGATTTTTTTTGTGCTATATCATACCTTCACATAGTCCCATAAACTATCTTTGTCTTCTTTCCCAATTTCGTGCCAATTCTTATCTAGTGGTGTTCGTCTTGGATTTCTTCCAAGGGTACCTAGAAAACTACTAAGTTCATTTAAGATATTATCTGTTGGTCCAATAGGTACCCCAAATTTGTCTAAAATTACAACTGGACGTGCCTCTATGCCTCGTTCATGTACTTTTAAGCACTTAGTTGGCCCCCTATGATTTTTGGGCTGTTGTACCTCTCTTTGTTCATCTTCCCTTATCTCTTCATCTTTGTCGTCGTCGACCTCTCTCTGTTCATCTTCTCTTATCTCCTCATCTACATTGACCTCTCTCTCTTCATCTTCCCTTATCATCTCATGGTCAGACTCCATAAAATCTTCCTCATAATCTTCATTTTCTGATTCAATATTCTCCAACTCTTTCCCTTTCTCCATCAATTTGTTCTTATCAAGTTTTTGACGATCTTTCTGTGTCTTTCCTGATCGAGTCTTCACTTGCATATGATTCTTTCCAAGATGTTTTGTCCTTTGCCTTTGCTCCTCTTGGACCTTATGTCTCTGTAATGATTTAGTCTTTGTCAACTTGCTTGTAACGTGCTGTTGGCTATGAGACTGCGATTTTTGCTTTATTTTCATCCTTGGTACATTGCTTCCATCAAGCTGTTGGCTGCAGGCTTTGGATTGATTCATCCTTGCAAGATTTGTCACATGTAGAGGAGGATAAAAGATCTTTTTACGCTTCTTTGCAAGAGGTTTGCTCATGACCTACAAAATAATAAAAGGGCTAAGCACAAGTTCAGAAGAAAAGCCGGTGTATAATTCTACTTACGGAATATTTGAGAGATGAATATCTAAAATCCCAACATTGAGAGCACAGGTAAACATTCATATCAAAATGAAACTTCGATGGATTCCACAAAGAAGAAACAAATCTATAACTAAGAAATAAATGTTTTTGGCGTTCCACTTCAGTCTCACACAGAACACACATATTACTAATTTGAAAAATTAAAACTGCAGATGCAGTTCTAATTTTCTGTGAACAAAATAGCTCCCAATTTGAAAAATATCATGAGGCAACATTGTTGCAACTTAAGGAGACTGATTTGGCCGTTCCTATCATTCCAGACCGGCCTTTGTTGTGGCAATCAACCAGAGCCATCTAAATTTATTTTTGTTTCTGTTCAGATCCGGGTATCTTCTGAGCCAAATGTTCTACCTGCTGGTGTGTTTGTATTCGACGTTTATTTCGATCTCATCACTGTCTACAGCTATTAACATTTGTTAGTTATTGATAGTGCTTATACAAAATGTTGTTCAAGACAAACTGAATCTTGTTATTGTCCAATCGTGGCATGTGTTTAATTCCCAGGAAGCGAAGGAAATAAAGGAAACTGTGCAAACAACTAGCTTTCCTTTCTGATCTGAAATAGAATCTGCGTAAGTTCAAAAGTTAATATCTGAAATATTAACTTTTGAAAAAATTCAAGTTAATATTTATTCACCAAAATCAACCAATTTTACATTTCTTTACAAAATCAACCAATTTAGGATTGAGAATTCTAGATTTGAAATTACCTCAAATGATCTCTTCTCTTTTGAACTTGATCTAGAATCACCCACTGTTTCCATCGCTCAAAAAGAAGTGATTAACTAGTAATAAATGAAAAGAATCGCATAAGTACTAGATACACGAAAAATAGATAATAAAAACTAAAGTGTCAGGTGTTCAGGATTGAGCTTATATGATACCAAGCTAGATGAAAGTTTAATAAGACACCCTTGCTCTGATCAAAATCAAGATAAGGCCACGGGGCGACAGCAGCTGAGCTCATTCTTATACTGAATCTGAGAATTGATCCCCTGTGATGGGTTCCATTAACAGGTATCAACAAAAACAGACAAAACAGAAGCATAAGGATATATGTATACCCGAAAAAAAGAAAGTAAAACTAACAAGCAACAGATCTACCGAGTTTTACAATGCTATGAATAGGAAATTGTCTTTATAACTTTAAAACACGAATCCTATAACCTGCACTTTTCAAACACATACAGTAGTTGTACAACATAAGTCATTGTGGATTAAATAAACTATGGTAATCAAGATGGTAGCTAAATAAAGGAACATGATGAATTGGTAACAGAAGGTCATGAAATAATATAATGCGGTCAGTTGGCTTCATGATATGTATAGCATAACCAAGTAATGAGATGAGAGGATTTCTTTTGAGGGCAGCACGTATAATCAAATGTGGAAGATATTGAAAGAAGACTTTAACAAAAGAAGACTTTAACAGTTAATAAACCAGGACACCAGCTGAAAGTGTGATGCTTTTACTATGGAAGTCAGAAACTCAGAAGGCAATTTAGAGGGTTGATCATACTTTATCCAAGATACAAATTTAAGAGAGAGAATTTTTGACTGCTTATTATTCAGAAACCAGCAAACTTAAATAATTAAAACCAATAAGAAAGGTGAGGTCCTGATGCCATATAATGATTATTGGGCAGAAAATGAGCCTATATTGCATTAACAAAATAGAAGACAAAAGCAAGAAAAAGAGGAAAGCTCAACTTCTTAACTAAATTCATAACCTTGAATGACATATAATGATTCAATTTGCTTATATGACTCACAAAATTGAATGTACTTCACTTCACGAAACAGAAGGAGCTCTAACTAATCCAAAGACGAATCTTGACACAAGTACAAAGTATTGAAGACAAATTAAGGAGTATCCTCCGTCCAATCCCAATCTGATTTATCTCCACCTTCTGATTCATCTTGATCTCCACCTTCTGATTCTCCTTCATTTTCATCTTCTAGCTCCTCCATGTTTGGCAGAATGTCAACAATGGATCTCGGAAAACCATCTCTACACCAACCAATATTATCTGCATCATCATCATTAATGCTTGCAATCAAATCCATTTCGTTGTCATGATTCTCGGCCCAATATTGATCGCTATGAGTGACACCAAGATCTTCAAACACATTGCTTGGAATCTTCAAAACATAATGCCAATTCTTATTAACCTCTTCAACAGGGTCTTTCACATAAAAAACTTGATGCACTTGGCATGCCATCACAAAAGGATCATTTGTATGACATTTGCTGTTAAAATTTACACGAGTAAGCCCATATTCATCCGTGTCATGCTGAAACCAATCACACTTAAACAAAACAACACTAAAATTGCCCCAGTAGTCTAGTTCAATGATATCTTGTATGACTCCATAGAATGACACTTTAGCAGTTATAGGATTATGGTCCCTAGAGCTTGCATAACTATCCACTTCACTTAATAAAGAAACACCACTATTTTGAGTTTTGCATGTATCATCGCGTGCTTTGATGTAGAAAGTATAGCCATTAATATAATATCCTCTATATCTCTTGGCGATATTGTTGGGACCCATCGAAAAAAACTTCATGTATTTGGGTATTGATTGAGATTCAGCCACGGTGTCTTTAAACCATACAAGAAAATCCTCACTATGCCTTTGAGCTTCTACCCATTTTCTTCTTCTACCTCGTTTTCTCGGTTGATTCTCAATCAAGAGTTTGTGCTCTCTGTATTAATAAGAAACAAACATAATATGTTATATAGTGGAATTTAAAGAATACAAAAAATAATATATAAAGATTTAATAAATAAAGTATACCTAATATACTCCCCAACTTCCCTATTACCGCAATTGAATAAAGCATATCTATGTGCATTAACCCAATCTACATCATCCAATGCAAATGCTTTGCCTTTTCTTTTCCTCTTTCCGCCCACTGGATGACCTATCTTTGGAAAAATAGGTGATGGCTCATCATCATCAATGACTTCATCATACTTTCTTGTATATCTATTAAATCTTGTCTTCACACCATCATGTAGATATAACGAGCAAAAAGTCAACGACTCTTCAGCCAAATACCCCTCCGCTATGGAACCTTCAGGAGCACTTCTATTGCGAACATATGACTTTAATCTACAAAGATATCTCTCTACCGGATACATCCAACAATAGTTAACTGGCCCACAATCCAAAATTTGTTGAACTAAATGAATCGGCAAATGCACCATAATATCAAAAAAGCTAGGTAAAAATATTTTCTCCAATTGACAAAGTATCTCCACAATTTCTGACTGCAACTTATAAAGATCATTTAAATTAAGAACTTTGCTACATAAGCCCTTGAAGAAAGCCCCTAATCTGATTAATGGAATAGAAACACGTCTAGGCATAGTCCTTCTCAGAGCAACTGAAAGCAAATACTGCATGAGAAAATGAGCATCGTGTGTCTTATACCCTGATATTTTTTTCTCATTAACATTGACACACCTTGAGATATTTGATGCACAACCATGCGGCGTTTTAGCATTTTTTAACACACCACAAAATATCTTTTTCTCCTCCATCGTCATCGAAAAGCATGCTTTAGCAAATGTAAAATGCCGACCATCAGCTGACTTGGTTGGGTGTAGATCTCTTCTTATGCCCATATGCTGCAAATCAAGACGAGCTCTAACATGATCCTTCGTCTTTTCAGGAATGTCTAATAATGTCCCAATTATATTATCACACACATTCTTCTCTATGTGCATTAAATCCAGCAAGTGCCGACATGTATTCTGCTCCCAATAAGGCAAATCAAAAAATATTGACCTTTTTTTCCATGGACAGCCCTTTTCTAATTTTTTCTTTTGTTTCTTCCCAAAGTCATTAACAAAGCCACGCAATTCCTCCATAATCTCTATCCCGGATAATGATTCAGGTTTTTTTCCTAACTCAACATGGCCATTAAAGTTTCTTCTATTTAACCGCCATGGATGATTATCACTCAAAAATCGACGATGACCCATGTAACACATTTTCCTACTGTATTTTAAATATTGCGAACAAGTGCCATAGTTGCAACAAGGACAAGCCAACTTCCCTTTAGTACTCCATCCGGATAACATTGCAAATGCTGGAAAATCGCTTATAGTCCAAAGTAAAGCTGCACGAACATAAAATGGTTGTTTACTTGAAGCATCATAAGTAAGCAACCCGACTTCCCATAACTCTTTCAAGTCATCAATCAACGGTTGCAAGTAAACATCGATATTATTCCCAGGGGACTGAGGCCCTGGAATAAGCAAAGACAACATGAAATATTCTGGCTTTAGAGACATCCAGGGTGGTAAATTATAATTTATCAAGATCACCGGCCATGTACTATGTGAAATGCTCATAGTCCGAAATGGATTAAACCCGTCACTAGCCAAGCCCAGCCTCACATTACGAGGGTCTAGTGCAAAATCAGGATGATTGGAATCAAAATCCTTCCATGCTTTGCCATCTGCTGGGTGCCTTAGATTCCCATCCTGGAGGCGCTCTTTTGCATGCCAGCTCATGGATTCAGCAGTCTGAGAACACATGAATAGTCTTTGAACTCTAGGTTTTAAAGGAAAGTACCTTAAAACCTTGGCTGGAACACCCTGCTTATTTGCCTTCCATCTACTTTCACCACATTTACTGCAATCAACTTTTTCTCCATCTTCTCCACGGTAAAGCATGCAATCATTAGGGCAAGCATGTATCTTCTTGTAATCAAGGCCCAAATCCTTCACAATTCTTTTGGCCTCATAATAAGACTTTGGTAGATTTATTTCAGGAATTGCCTCTCTCCATATGGCTAGATAATCATCAAATGCCTCGTTGCTTAGGCCATGGATGCACTTGTGAAGATACAACCGGATGATAAAAGAGAGTTTAGAAAAAGTTTTGCATCCCGGAAACAACTGCTGCTTACCTTCATCAACTAACTTATAAAATTTCTTTGCCTCCTTTGTTAACCTTTCTTCATCGTCACTTAGGCCATCTTCTTGGTTCACTGGAGACTCTTCTGCTACATCTCTAAATACATCATGTAATAACCCATCCAGATTGTCTTGAGCATCATCAGCAACATCATCAGCTTCTTCATTATTATCATCAACATCCATCCTTGATGACACACCCTCTCCGTGAAAGAACCAATCATAATAATTCTCCACAAATCCTTTGACAATAAGGTGATCATAAACAACATCACGACTATACCAAAAACGATTACAGCAAATGCGACATGGGCAACATATTTCATCTCCTACTGCTCCATTAGCAAATGCTCTCTCAAGAAAGTCATTGACATTATTAATGAACTCCACACTCACTCTAGGAGCATTATACATCCAATCTCTGTTTTCCGCCATTTATTATATGGTCTGGAGAAAGAAAAAATTGAATAACACTATTAATAACTACATATAAATATTGTGATTAATAAAATGTAAAAATCAATCCTCTTGTTGCCATTAATAACAATTTTCATTAGATTGTATAGAATATCTTAACACCAAACATTCTATCAACAATTGTTTTATCCATAGAAATAGGAATTACTAATTACTCACATGCAAAATCTCATGAATCTATAACTAAATACCTCCCTCTACGAAGGAGGTTCATTTGCATACATCTATAAATGCAATACACGTCACAAGATCACTATGAATACACCCATAAATGCATAATTCATTCACAAACAGCTATTGGGCACAACAAAAAACATGAATAAATACATGATGTGGTCAAAGAAACATAAGGACATGGCTATGGTCTCAAATCCCACAAATATAGAAAACATGCATCATAAAATCCCGAAGTTAGCCACGTACATATATGGAAAATGTCTGTAACCCTCAACTTTCCTCAAATCTCTACACTTTTGAGAGCCAAGTTAGATAAGCTTTAACAGATGAAGTTTGAATTGGGTAACAAAAGTAACCAGAGGATGTCACCAAGCGGTACATTACAATACCAAATCTTCCAAAATTACTGATAGTTCCTTAAAATATAGCCTAAAATATGACTGAAAGCTAGAAGGCTAGTATATAATTTAAGAAGAGAAATTCAGTAGTAATTGAAGAGATAGACATGCAGCAGCAGTCATCAAGAAGAGAAGGATGCAATTTTGAAGACCAGCAAGCAAATGTCATAATGCCTCGGGACCAAAAAAAAAAAAAAGGAAAGATATCCAATTTTGAACTTGAAAGAGAGGAAGTATCAGATGGGCTGGTCAAGGGAAAAGAAATAGTATAGTTCCCCTATTCTTAGACGGTAAAACATATTAAAATCCAGGAAGATATAAATGCAAGCAACAAAATTTAAGACACCCAACTCTTTGATACTTAGAATGGGAGCACCTAAACATCCAAAGGAAAAACAAACTCTCTTCAAGTAAAAAAAACAAGGATAAACATTGAAAGTTATACAAATAAATCAGAAAAAGACAGGTCTAAATGTGGAAAATAAGGGTGAATGTTCATCGAAAGTTGATAGTATAATATACGAAGAGAAAGCAATGCCGGGCGGGCGGTAAGGCATGTGCAAGCTACCGTTCAATAAGAATCAAAGGTCTCCTTGAAAATAACACAAGCAATCTGGGGCAGTAAGGTGGAACACTAACTTTTTATTAAAAAAAGGGTCCTGGTTCACTAAATTATTCAATCACCAGTCTTCAGTAGTATCATTAGTAACATAATGAATGCACATAGCTAGAAGCCTAGACCAACTAGGTCGAAATTAACAATAAATAGTTATACACGACAAAATAACATATTATTCATCATGATGTACTTGCTATTTAGATACATTATTCACAATATTGTTGACATGCTCCATCATCAAATTCTTCATACTTACTGTTTCTTCTTTGATAACATGAGCTACCCCAAATCATTTTCATGTTCCAAGTCTCTAATAAGAAGACAGTAAGAAAATAAAGATAGGAGGGAGAATAATCATTTTACATATAATAGGATATTTAGACATACAGATACAATCACCATGGATGAATTCCCTTTCCAAATTACCACATCTAATTGGTTCAGAAATGTCTCAAGTTCATTTCTAAAAAGAAAATTAATCCTAATACTAGTCAATGATATCAATAGGACTAAATATTCATCGATGTTATACTAGTAAAATTTAAGATTTCAATCCATTTGCTATTAATCATTCACAGAATTGAATATCACGGAGCTGAATATTACAGATAAATAAGATGCAAAAAGGGAAACGAGAAGGTTGAATCTAAGAGTTCGGAGTGGAAGAAAAATCTAACCGAGTACCAGCTGAAACCCTAGAAAGCTCCGGCGAGGACTGGGCTCGATTTCCGGCGAGGACTGGGCTCGAAGATGATATCGGAGAGGAGATAGGAGATGAGATCCACGATGAACACAGCGACGAAATCAGTGATGAGATCGCCGATTTTAGGCCATGGCGGAATTTTTGAGAGAGAGAGAGAGACGAATTCAACGACAGAATTTTTTGGCCATGGCGGCGGCGATTTTAGGGATTTGAGAGAGCGATTTCTTTAACTGGTGCGGTTTTAACTGGTGCGGTTTAAGAGGTGCGGTCAAACAGTGGGCTTTACTAAAGCTCTCAAAGGCCACTAACAATTATTAAGCCCAGAAACAATTATTAGATCTATGGCAACATTTTTATATTAAATGTTGTATTACACCCTAAAAACTGCTACGATAGATATCTAACGCAACAGTTAAAACCGTTGCGCCTTAACCGTTGTAGTAGATCAATTATGTGGTAGTGGTACAAGGGATCGAGTTTGTTGATCCAGCCGGTTATTATTACCTTGGCCCACAATTAAATTGTTTTTTTCCCCATAGAAAGATTTATCTAATACTTTCCCCTCATTATAAGCATTTAAAGCAAGATTCAGCAAGTCCAAATTAATTTGCGCAATGTTGAAGCCTCCAACACACTTAATTGCTTATCTTTTACGTGGCCACAGTGGCTTGAGATCCACATTTTCCGACATTCTTGATATGAGCAAAGCACGCTGATTGCTTCCTCCCCCTTATCCCTCTCTAATAAATGCCTCTGATTCATAGTCAGCTAGCCTGACAAATTTTAACAACCCAACTCTGACTCTCTCGTTCTGTGGTTTTTTTTTTTTCCCTTGGATTTACCTGTTGATAGCTGTTAAACGCTGGAGTTTGGTTCTCACCATGCAGTCATAAACACGCGTGTGATGTTGTTGGGAGTTGGCACTGTAGTGTTTTATTAAACTTTCTTTTTCTTGTCTTGTAGTCTAAAACAAATTCTGTGATTCACTGAAGTCCTAATGTTTTCTGAAAATTAACAAGTACTTTGAGAAAAAGAATTGGCTACATGTCACTTTTTGTTTAACTGTTGCCTCTTTAATTAAAAGTTCTTTCAATGATCCATTAGATTAAATTGTGTTATATGTCTCAAATATTATGCTTTGGTTTTTTAAATTTCATGAAATTAACTTGTTGGACGACCCTTTTTGCTCAGTTGTTTTTTTTTCTCCGCATATGATCCCTTCAGAACACCATAAAAACAACTTGAGTTCGCGCATTCGTTTAATCGATCGCCATATCACGTGCATTTTGAACACCCCGATGCACACTAAATACCGATCAAGTATATATAGATGGTCCCGTTGTGCTTGTTTCGATATCTATATATATGGGTTGTCCCAAGGAAAACTTAAATAAAATTTCAAGGATATATAATTTGTCTATTTGCAACTCTTCGTTGGTTTAGTACTATTTTAAAAATCTGCAGGAAGCGGATATAAAGGACCACACTGATAGAAACAATGGAGAACCGGCCGCCTGAGTTAGGGCAAACATGGACCACTTGTTCAGTGTTTCCAGGTCTAGGGTTTTTTTTTCTCTCTCTCTCTCTAGGGTTTGTTAAGAGTTTCATGGAGTTGCTCCTCCTCTGTTCAGCAAGCTTTACGTTGGTTTTCCAAAAAAAATACTGGCAGCCCCTTGGGATGCATGGACTGTGAGATTTATGAGCACGCCATGACATAACAATATGACATGCATTCACATGAACCAGAGATCTTAATTTGTTGATTTGCTAAACCGATGAACTTGTGACATCCATGATTTCGTCGGTCTTAGCGACAATTTCAGACATATTCCTTGAGATAGATTGGTGTGAATTCATAGCCAAAACCGTTCAATTTTTTTTTTATTTTTTTTATTTTCCCTCCTCTCCTTCGTTAATAAATGAAAGGGTTGAGGATGTTTTCCCACCTTTTTCTTTCTTGGTGTGGTGGAACCTTGATGTTGATCTGTGAAGTCTGAAGTCTGAATAGAGAATCTTGTATAATTGTGACCTAACATAATGAGATGTGATCAATATCTTCACTGCAAGATTCTTTTATAGGATCTACTCCTGGGTGTCTCCCCATGCGTACAACCCACTGTAAATAATCTTTAATGTGATCTAACATACAAGAAAGAGATCCCTTCGGTACTTTTTTTTCACCAGAGTACGTTGTTTTAATTTCTGATCTTCTGAAGAGAGTTCGAGACCAATGTGAACTTGAATGTTATGATAAATGTGGCTAAATTATCAGATTTGAATTTTTAGTTGACCACTGTTATTAATATGGTGCTCTAAAAATTAAGTTTTGACGTGAATAAGATTTTTTTCCCCCCGCCTGCGGTGAGAATTTCGATAATAGCCATGACTGTTTTGCTGGAAAATTTCTTTTACCCCTTGACCTCTCAAAGTTACTATATTTTACAATTTCAAAAAAAAATTGTATTTTACCCACTCCTGCTTCTATCTCTTACGGTGTGTTTGGGAGATGACTTAGGGAAGGGGAAGGAAAGGAAAGGAGAGGAAAAAGTTCTCATTCATTCCCTTCTCCTTCATTACACACCAATTTGAGGTGTAAGATTTTGGTTCAAATTTCTCCCTCATTCTCCTCCTCTACCCTCCTAAACGGAACTCTCAAACAATGTTAAAATTAGATTTCTCTTCTTCTTCTTCCCCCTCTCTACCCTCCATCCAAACAAGCCATAATAGAGTTCAAATTTATTTAACCCATTTATCCAATAAGATCATCTTTCACTCTCTCGTCAATGGAGCACCCTCCTTTCTTTAACCTCTTCCAATTCAAATTCAAACTATAATCTAGACAAGGAGTTAATCATTTAGATTAGGGTTCGAGTTTGAATCAAGGGAGGTTGAAGGAGAAGAAAGAGGCCGGCTAAATTTATGAGAGAGAAACACAGGGTTAAAGATCGAGGATCTTTTAGTTAGTGGGGGGGGGGAAGAAAAGTTGAACGGTTTTTTTATAGAGTGCCCATGAGCACTCTATAAGAGAGAGGAGAGAGAGAGAGAGAAATGAATGAGGAGAGGATCCCAATGCAAATCAAGGGGCCCCCTCCTCATTCATTTCTCTCTATCTCTCTTCTCTCTAATAAAGTGTCCATGGGCACTCTATAGAAAAATCGAAAGTTGAATTGGGAAAATGTAGATACAATACCTTTGAGAGTCAGGAGATGAAGAACATTTTGAAGAAATGCAGGAAACAGCAGAAGAATCAGCCAGGTAGACTGGTGGTCGACCGCGAACGTGCACGAAGGCCAGTGGGATTCGGAGCTGATGGCGGTCGACCGTCACGGTCGACCGCGGATGACTGTAATCGATTTAAGTCTCGGGTTTGTGGTTCGGTCGACCGTCGCAGTCGACCACAAACTGTATTGGGCTGGGCTTTTGGTTTTTCACCCGGTTCGTTTCTGAGTTGATATATAACCCTAAACCTGATTAATTAGGAAAAAGCAAGGACGATTTTGAGCAGTCTTTGAGAGAGGATTGTTGCATCCAATTGTGGGAGAGTTGTGAGAGAGATCTAGAGCTTTGTTTTAGGGTTTGATCGGTGAGATTTGTAACTCTACTTGTATTCTCTGATTTCTAATAGTAAGAACTCCCCTTCCCCCCCTCCTTGCCCCGTGGATGTAGGCAACTTGCCGAACCACGTAAATCGTTTGTCCTTGTTGTGGTTGTGTTTTGCTTATTGCTTGTGATTTATCTCGAGTTATTGTTCGTGTTACACAAGAAGTTTCCACCGCGCACAACACATTTCCCAACAAAAAACTTGTAATTCACGCCGGAGTTCTCGTCGCTAGGGTCCTGGGAAGAAAAAGGGTCATTGAAGCTAGAGCTTTTAAGAATATCGTATTGGTAATGGGGTCAACTTAAAATACCAATTTGGTAATTTAGCCTAATAAATATAAGAATCCGTTTCCTGTCAAAAAAAATATAAGAATCCGTTTTAATTTAGTTTTTTTGTTTTATTTGCACAATCTCCTCTCCATTATTTTGATTCTTATCTGATTTATCCTTTGGAATGGAAAAGTAGCTGGTTGGTAGATTTGAATTAGGTTGCTTTGGTATCATCTTTTATCATGGTGCCAAACCCTCGAAGTAGTAGTGAGAATTTAGATTTTTTTTTTAATTTTGTACCCTAAACAAAGAATATAAACACTTTTTAGTTCCACAATTTAAAAGCCAGTGCAACAAAAACAAATGCATTGCAAAATTACATATATTCTCGTGGAGGAGAAAAAAGAACACATTCTATTTATTAAGTTCCCCTTTTACTTTGAAATTTGAAAACCATCTTTGCATGAAAGAGTACAGCCTATGATCCAGAACTTTGGCATATATTCTCATCTCACATCAACTCTAGGTATAGTTCCTAGCTTGGTACTCCTCTAGTCGATATTTCTCGAATTTATTTGATATGTACACATTTAAACCCTACAGACCTTTGGACACATGAGGGCTTGTACTCTCAAACAACACATGCACATATATGCATGCAAGATCTTTCTCGCATGCGCGAGGAAAGAGCAAAAGACAAGCCATAAAAAGCATCTTTTTTTCAAACTCTCTCTTTTGGAAGCTAGCAGTCAAGGGGATGAGCTTGTGGCTCGCTTTGTTCTCTTTATCTTCATCCTCTCGCATCGTATCACATTTTTACGGAGAGAACTTGACAGTACTGTTACTTTTTAGGGTTTTTAATACATCTCACATGCATAATCACTCTAAGAGGAGGGGACCATGGCAACGTGAGGTTGTACTTTTCTATTTTTTCCTTCTTCAGATGTTTCCCTTTTTCATTCACGATACATCACATTGGATCTTCTAAGCCTTTTGTTTTTCATGATGACTCTTCGGTAATGCGTAATGCTTCGAAACGCTGCACCGGTCACGAGCCAGACCGACGCCTAGGTGCCCAGGCAGGCGATGATCAGCGTGTTTAGGATTAAGAGAGGAGATTCTTTTTTCCAACATACTCAAAATTTTATCCCTGCAGTTTAAAATGGACTTGCGTATAGGGTTTTTCTCACGGGTTTATTTTAATTTAGTTCCTAGGGTACCGTTTGGCAAAGGGTTAAGAGAGGGGTTAAGGAGACTTAACCCCTTCTTAACCTGTCAAACACAACAAATCTATATAAGGGTTAAAGTGAGTTAATCCTTCATAATTTGCCAAACAAAAAAAATATAGAAGGGTTAAGTTAACCCCTCTAGAGGGGTTAAAATGAGTTAACCCCTCAAAATGGGAGGTTTACTAATACTCCTATTTAGATGGAATAAGAATTAACCCTTCTAATTATAAAGAAAATATTCAAAATCATTGTTATTCCCAAACACTAAAACTGATCATAAGGGCTAAAATAAAACTTATTTAACGGGTTAATAATTTAGTCCTTCGGATTATCAAATGGGCTAAGTACATTAATCCTTCTCTTTAACCCCTCTTCATTAACCCTTTGCCAAACAGGGCCAGGTGAACAAGATATTCTTTTTTGTTGTAGTGCAGTTTGCGCAAGCGACTTCTTTTCTTATGGGCGCTCCCAGTACTTAAAACGGATGGTCTAAGTATAACATTTAGACCTGGTGGATGTCCAGACCACTTTTTGAAGCAATTTTAATAATGGACATGTAAGTTTACTTGTAAAGTTCACAACCCCCGTGGTTTGTGTCGGATCTGAGATGAAAGCTATGGGGGGTCAACAGGATTGCTACCGTTTTTCGCCAAAATACAGAATTTGCGGCAAAAAATATCAAATAAAAGCAATAAAAAATAACAATCACCAAAGGCAATCAACCAAGAACACACTAGGTTTTGTAGTTGTTCGGATAAAAAAAATCTTACGCCCACTCTTCGTTCTCACAAAAGGGCTATCTCACTATGACAAGTTTACCTGAATCACAAACCTGATTCAGTAGGCTTACAAGATTGCACTCTATCCGAAACCAGTCGTCTAACCTAACTCTTATCATGAGTAACTCCTGTAGAATTGGCAGAATCGGAGCTCAGGTTCAGTTTTTCAGGCAAACAGGTTGGCGGTCGACCGGTGCGGTTGATCGCATTCGTGCACAGAAGCTACTGGATGTCAGGATTGGTGGCGGTCGACCGGCCCGGTCGACCGCAGAAGTTTCTGCTCTATGGGCGTCGACCGGCGCGGTCGACCGCCGAACTCTCTGGAGTTTTGGACCTCGTGCTGGATGGAGGGCGGTCGATCGGGCCGGTCGACCGTGATGGATAGCGGTCGACCGTGCCGGTCGACCGCCGAAGCGGTTTTGGGCTGGGTCTGTTTTTCAGACCCGTTTCGTTTAGGTTTTCTATAAATACCCAAACTTGATTTTAGGGTTAGTAAGCAAGGGGTTTTAGAAGCCATTGAGGGAGAGTTATTAGGCTTCTATTCTTGGAGCAATTGAGAGAGATCAAGTGTGATTATTGAGGGTTTGGTGAGAGATTTGTAACCCTAGTTGTATCCCCTTGATTTCTAATAGTGAAAACTCCCCCTTCCTTGCCCCGTGGACGTAGGCATCTCGCCGAACCACGTAAAACTGGTGTTTGATTGTGTTTGTACTATTGTGGTTATCGGTTTATCTTTTCTCGACGATTTGGTTGGATCTCGGCATCGAGGGGTTTCTCCCCAACAAGTGGTATCAGAGCTCCGGGCAACGATTAGGCTTTTTGAAGGTGTAGATCAGTTGGGAAGTTTCTCTAGAGCTTCGATTGGTGATAAAGGTCGAATCTTTGTGGTAAAAATTCTATCTTTGATCAATTTTTGGATCTATTTCCTATTTGTTCCGCAATTGTTTATTGGGTGCTTTGAGATATATGGCCGGAAATGATAAAAATGGGGAGGGTTCTTCTAGTGTGAAGACCGTCCAAAATTTGAATATCCATTCTATGAAGATAGATGTGGTGAAGTTCGATGGCATAAATAATTTTGGACTTTGGAGATGTGAAGTCATGGATACGCTAGATGCGCAAAATTTAGAAGATACATTAGAGTTGGACGGGAAACCGACTGACGTTGAGGATAAGGTTTGGAAGAAAATAAATAGAACGGCGTGTGGTGTGATTAGGTCTTGCCTTTCTCAAGATCTAAAATATGATGTGATGAATGAAACTTCGGCAAAGAAGATTTGGGAGGTCCTAGAGGGCAAATATTTGACGAAGAGCGTCGAAAATCGTTTGCATTTGAAGAGGAAGCTTTATCGCTTTCAATTGAAGAAGGGGACATCCATTAGTGATCACATGAACCACTACACGAAGCTACTTGCAGATTTGGCGAATGTAGATGTTATAGTTGAAGATGAGGATAAAGCATTGTTGTTATTGAGTTTCTTGCCCGACGAGGAATATGAGACCTTCGTCCTCACTCTTATTAATGGGAAGACATCTCTTTCGTATAGTGAGGTCACCGCAGCCCTTGTGAACTATCAACTTCGAAAGAAGGACAAGGAGACTTCTATTGAGCCGGTTGCGGGGGCATTGGTTGCAAGAGCTAAAAGTCCAAACCATGGAAGAAGGTCGTAGTCTAGAGGGGGGCATCTTGTAGTTGGTAGGAATTAGTGTGCCTTTTGTAGAGAGGAAGGACATTGGAAAGCCAAATGCCCAAAATTACAAGCTGTGAAGAATAAAGGGAAAGCTATTCAAGCTTCAGAGGTGAATATTATCAAGGCTAGTGGCGATGTTTCAGATTCAGATTCTTCGGGCTATTCGTGCCCAGCTCTTCCGTCAGTTGATGTTGCCGACTCCACCGAGTGGATGTTAGATTCTGATGCTACTTACCACATATGCCCTAGAAGGGATTGGTTCTCCAGCTTTCAGGAGTTGGAAAGAGGGGATGCTGTTCTTATGGGTAATGATCACAGATACCCTATTGGTGGTATTGGTACCGTTCAGATTCGGATGAGTGACGGGATGGTTCGGGAGTTGGCTGATGTGAGGTTCGTTCCTCAACTGAGGAAGAACATCATTTCACTTGGGGTATTGGAGGCAGCAGGCTATAGGGTGACCTTGGCGGATTCTCGCTTGAAGGTCACATCAGGGTCCATAATTGTGATGAAGGGCGTCAGGAGGAGTAACTTATATTATTTGCTTGGGAGCACGGTGATTGATAGAGCGCTGACGACTTCTTTGGCTAGATTGAGGCATTGTTTGATGCTGGGATATATTGTTAGTTATACCGTGCACAGGTTGTTGAGGAGTGCTATGACCTGTAGATTAAAGTCCTGTGAGCACATTGGGATGAGCGAGAAGACTGAGGTGGAGTTCAGCACTTCTATCCATCGATCAAGGGGTCTTATTGGAGGTGTTCAGTCAGGCATTAGGGGGCTTTCCGAGGAGGCATCATCGAGAGGTAATCGTTATTTTGTTTCCTATGTTGGGGATTATACTAGGCATATTTGGGTTGCAACTAAGTCCCGTTGGTATAAAGTCCTAGTAGTCCGTAACAGTTGGAGGAGATGTATAGGAAGGAAGGTTACCAGTCGTACTTGTTCTAGTATGAGTCCTTTCTTACATTGGTGCCGAGCTCATGGCAGTTGGAGACACTTCAGAGGAGAGGAAACAGTGGGGCGACGTGATGAGATGGCAGATTTAGTGGGCCATTCTTTTCTGGAGAAGGATCGGCATTGGTTGTCGAGCAGTGGATCTGGTATTCGGGCTTCGACAGGTTTGGGCTATCTTATGAGGTTGCCGACTGCTGTGTATAGAGTTGTTAGATCTGGTGGAGCTGTTTCAGATTTTGGTTGGCGTCGGATATTGGGCTACCCAGTACTTGGTCACATCGTGGATGTGAGTTTGGATCCGATTGTGTATTTGGGATTCAGGAGTTCATTCGGCTATCAATTGGGAGCTTCTGAGTTTGGTCTTGTAGGCGTATAAAACTGTCTATGAGAGCCCGCACGAAACTCGAAGTGATAAATAGGCGAGTCAAGAAGATTCGTCAAACCAACGCGTGCACGTC
>BQKN01066077.1:321434-353394 GCA_022839385.1 Asparagus kiusianus
CTGTTGACTGAAGATAGAGCCAAATCCTTGTTCTCATCCAAAATAACCGTATCCGGGCCCTATAAATACGAGCCAAAGGCCTCCATTTTCAGGGGCGGAGTTATTATCAAGACGTGGAGGTGCTGCTGGATTGAGGAGTCAAGGAGCACGAATTTCAGCGAAGGCAAATCAGATCCCGGCGAACTTCGGCATTAAGAAGGAGCTATTCGAAGGATCTGAACCCCGTCCGTCCGTCCCTTGAGATTAGGCTTGGTCTTAATCTCGAGAAGAGCACTGATTTCGCTTGGTCGATTTCAGCGCTTCAAATCGAACATTCCCCCGGTGAAGGCGAAGCTCTGCCCAATTTTCCATCAACCGGATCCAGATCTAAGGCGGTCCACGGATAAACCCCGGCACAGGCAAAGACACCCACGTAAGCAGAAGACCGATAAACGATCTCCCTGCGTTTGTTTGATAAAGTTGTAAACTTGTTTTATTTTCATTGTGTAAGGAGATCTTATAAAAAGATCAACTTTATATTGTATTCGAGTTTATTGTAATGACTAAAGTTGTAATAGATTCGATAGCAATGAAAACAGCAATTTTCGACGGAAACAGGTCTAAGCAGGTTTGTCACTTTGGACTCTTGGCAGGTAGAGAGTATTGATCAGGTCAGAGGGATATCGCAGCGGGTGGAGGGTGATGCGACTCCACATTGGGTGGGGATTTCCTCACATACTTCAGGTCATTCTGTATTGGTTGGGATTCCAGCTGAGGTGGCACAGCGTGGGAGTCATTCATTTATGGGTGCAGATGATGAGGTGGTTAATTTGGATACAGCTGGTGGATATGTTTTGGATACGGCCATTGTTACACCTCAGGTGGAGGTGTTGGATTGTTTTCAGATTGGGGTCGTTGATGATGCTATCAGTCGCAGGTTGGATTGAGGGCCTTTGGAGGCCATGGGGTGAACTACATGAAGGCTTGATTCCTTGGAGAGAATACATAGGCAGTCAGTCTTTTGATGCAGCCGATTTGGTGAGTAGATACTATTGGTTTGGGGTGAGTGTTCGCACTCCCGTTTGGTTGGTGTCGACTCAGTTCGATTTTGTGAGTAGGCACAATGGTTTTGGGGTTGAGTGTTCACACTCCCGTTTGGGTCTCGACGTGTTGTGGATGGAGTCCGTTGTCATGAGTCCGTTGCCATGGCGTATTGGATACAGCAATTGAGGCATTGGTTTGGTCGGTGTCGGCTCAGTTTTGGGAAAACGTTCACCGAGGTGGAGAATTATAGAATTGGCAGAATCGGAGCTCGGGTTCAGTTTTTTAGGCAAACAGGTTGGCGGTCGACCGGTGCGGTCGACCGCATTCGTACACAGAAGCTACTGGGCGTCAGGATTGGTGGCGGTCGACCGGCTCGGTCGACCGCAGAAGTTTCTGCTCTATGGGCGGTCGACCGGCGCGGTCGACCGCCGAACTCTCTGGAGTTTTGGACCTCGTGCTGGATGGAGGGCGGTCGACCGGCCCGGTCGACCGCGGTGGATCACGGTCGACCATGCCGGTCGACCGCCGAAGCGATTTTGGGCTGGGTCTGTTTTTCAGACCCGTTTCGTTTGGGTTTTCTATAAATACCCAAACTTGGTTTTAGGGTTAGTAAGCAAGGGGTTTTAGCAGCCATTGAGGGAGAGTTATTGGGCTTCTATTCTTGGAGCAATTGAGAGAGATCAAGTGTGATTATTGAGGGTTTGGTGAGAGATTTCCTAGTCCTGGCTAGTCTTAACCCTCACTGAGTATGTTGTAAAGAAATTTATAGTAAAATCAAACACAAAACAATAAAGCTCAGAATTAAAGAACGGTTTTATAATCCTATCAATTAAAAAACCCGTCCCTCGAATAATATAAGCGAAGCTTGATGAAGAATGGTGAAGAAGATCAATCTAAGAGCATCTCTCCTCGCTAAAATGATCTGAAGATGTTGTGTGCAACGAATGAGAGTTCAATGAGGTTCTAGGGAATCAAAATGTCTCTTCAAGATCTCTTAATATCAAACCCTAGAACTCTCTCTCTCTCTCTCTCTCTCTCTCTCTCTCTCTCTCTCTCTCTCTCTCTCAGTTAGGTCGAGAAAGACAAACATGATAAAAGTTGAAGGATATATAAATAATAAACTGCTACGATTTAATCATCAAATTTTACAATCAGCCGCCTTTGTTATTGACGGCACCTCGACCATCAATAATGTAGAGAGACCATTGATGGTTGAGAAGTCTGTTAATAATATTCATGTCTCTGGGTTTTTGCACCATTGACGAGTCATAACACTATTGATGGTCATCACTCACCATCGATGGTCAATAACCTATCATCAATGGTAGTAGTGCTAAAATCAGATTTTGAGTTGATTTTTGCGTCGTTTTGTCTCACACACGTCTCATACATATATTGATATGTACTACAACATCTCAAACTAATATTAGTACAAAATGAGAGTTTATTACTCAAACAAGAGATATTGTTCGGACAATAATCTAACAATTTGGTCCTTCTTGAGATAATTACCTAGGCCCCGTTTGGCAAAGAGTTAATGAAAAAGAATTAATGAGAAGGATTAATGTAATTAGTCCATCCCATAACCCAAATGACTAAGTTATTAACTCGTTAAATAAGTTTTACTTTAGCCCTTGTGATAATTTTTAGTGTTTGGGAGTAACGAAGATTTTGATTATTTCCTTTATAAATAGAAGAATAGCTATTACTCATTCTAAATAGGAGTATTAGTAAACCCCTCATTTTGAGGGATTAACTCATTTTAATCCCTTTAGAATGGTTAGCTTAACCCTTCTATGTTTTTTGTATTTGGGAAACAATAGAGGGTTAATTCACTTTAATCATTATATATATTTTTCGTGTTTGGCGGGTTAAGAAGGGATTAAGTCTTCTTAACCCCTCAATTAACTCGTTGCCAAATGGCACCGGAAATACTAAAATTATGCCGTGGGTCATTCTTGAGGTAACTCCCTAAACATTAAAATTCTCTCTTAAATTCCTTTTAAGTTTTGTGACAACCTTTCTATTAGTACACTGTCAGATTTGATGCGTACTTGAAAACTAGTAAACCACGCGCGTTCAGATGGCCAAGATGCCTGTGATGGGATAAAAAACTCTCATATGCTTTTCAATAATCTTAAAGTTAATTTTGCAAAACCTAATTACAGTTAGATTAGTATTAGGCTATAGATTTGATAGCTTATATTAATGATTAATTTAATTTAATTTCAAATTAGAATGTTAATTTGATAGGTTTGATGATATGAAACACCCAAAATTAAGGAGATTTAAGTGATACTTTACCGCACATCTAACACATAGAATTAGTTGAAAAAAAAATTGAAAACGTTGATATTAAACACCCAAAATTGAGTAATAAAAAACCAAAAATTAAGAAGATTTAATGACATTTTACCGCTCATCTGACACTTACGAAGGTTGAAAATTTTGAAAACGCTTGAGGATATGAAACACTCCAAACTTGAGGAGATTAAGTGACATTTTTAAAAAAGCTCACAGGAATTGTCTCAAATTTGGACAAATTGGAATCATGCAAATTTTCTCTAAATTTTATTTCAACACATAGGAAGGATTGTCTCTAAATTTTATTCCACCTTCTCAATCTACCGCTGCAATTATCTCTGCTGAGGAATGGAGGGAAGGTGAAGAATATTGGAAATACTCTTTGATTGGGCATGTTATAGGATTGAATGTCAAATTTAGATCTATGGAAGCATATATAAGCAAAGCATGGGGTAGGATATCAATACCTAAAATTTCTTTAACCAAACAAGGTGTATTCTTATTTGATTTTCAATCTGAGCAGTAGATGAGGGAGATTTTGGAAGTTGGGCCTTGGTTTTTTGATTCTAGACCATTGGTTCTTAAGCCATGGTCTATTGAAACTGAAATGGAAAAAATTCAAGATCGCTCTTAACCAATGTGGGTTCAATTTCCTAACCTAAGACTTAATCTATGGAGTGCTATAGGCATTAGCAAGATTTCAAGCCTTGGATGCCCTATAACAACTGATATGCTTACTACAACTAGGCAAAAGACTAAGCTATGCTAGAGTGTTGCTTGAGGTAAAACTGCCCTTGAAGGAACCATTACCTGACACTGTTGAATTCCAAGGGCCTGATGGAAAAAGTTACAATCAGAGAGTTATCTATGAACTTAAGCCTAGATGGTGTTCAAATTGCAATATTATTAGGCATGAATCTGATAATTGCAGGAGTCAAAAGTTTAGAAAATTGTGGATCCCTATTAATAGGAAGGAAGGAAATAATACACAGGCAAATGGTGCACAGACAGGATCTCATGTATCTGAGCATGTACCTGGATCAAAGTCAGGAAATGGTGAAATGGATAATGCTTTGTATGTATCTGGGGAAAATGCACAGCCTTATATGAGAGGAGTTAGACTAGATTCTGGAGAAAGGAATGTGCAAGATGCACAGGCAGGAACTAGTCTGAGAAATGGGCATTTACACAGGCTGGTAAAAGATACACAACAAACTGGAGAAAACATGCACAAGATGAATGATCAAAGAAAAACTACTGCAATTGCTAACCCAGCTGACAAAGGTAAAACATGTGTTAGCACACCTGATATTCAAAACTCTGGGAAACATGCACAACAATTGGAATCTGCTATTCAGAATATTAGGCATGGGAACTCTGAATTAGCAAATGTTTATCAATTTTCTTCTCCAACAATTAATGCATCTGGATTTACAAGTGTTAGTAGGGCCAATGTTGCAATGAGAGCAATAGCAAATATTCCAGGTGATTCAATTCAGTCATCCCAATTCTCCCCTTTGGATCCTCAGGTTTTGAATTTGACCCCTGTTACATTGATAGGGGTGGAAGGCAGTAATGCATTTAGCAATTTGGAATATCGGGGGATTTAATAAATCCTCTAATTATTTAATTGTGAAGCACTTTATTCATGATTACAAACTTCCCTTACAGCTCTTTTAGAAACAAAACTCTCTGGAGAAAAAATGGGAAAAAATAGCTAGGAAAATGGCAAAGGATTGGAAATGGATTTCAAATGTACAGGAAGCAGACAATGGGAGGATATGGCTTCTTTGGAATTATGACATGCTCGCAATTCAGTGTGTCAATGTTTCTGAACAATACCTGACATGTTCAGTTCAATCAAGGGATGACAAGTTTTCATGCTTGATGTCTGTGTTTATGCTCTCAACCAAAGAGAGGGTAGGAAAACTCTATGACAAGATCTCCAGAATTTTAAACTAACTGTTGATTGTCCCTGGTTGGTAGGAGGGAACTTTAATGCAATTCTCAGCAATGATGAGAAACTTGGAGGTGCTCCAACCTCTGATTCTGTTACTGGTGATTTTTAAAGTTTTATTTCTTCCAGTCAATTGATTCACATTAAGGTCACTAGGTGTTTCTTCACTTGGAACAATAAACAAGAAGCTGATACAAGAGTTTGGAGTAGATTAGATAGGATCTTGGTTAATGAATTATGGATCCTTCACTATACTTCAAATCAAGTGGATTTCCTGATGCCTATTTGCTCTGACCATTCACCAGCACTTCTAACAGTTGGAGATGAAGATTTCTAGGGTAAAAAATCTTTTAAGTTTTTTAAAATGTGGACAAAGCACCCTGAGTTTTTTTCTATGTCAAGTTTGTTAGGGAGCAGGATATACAGGGATACAATATGTTTAAACTATATTCTAAGCTTAAGAAGCTCAAACATGTTCTCAAGGACTTAAACAGACATTTCATGAACATAAGTGAGCAGGTGTTAAGAGCCAAACAAGAGCTATCTGATACTCAGAATATGTTGAGCATTGATATCTTCAACCCTCACCTGATTTCTAAAGAGGGAATGTTTACAGAAATACACTAGACTGTTGCATTGTGAGAAATCCTTCTTTAGATAGAAAGCAAACATTAATTGGGCTGTACATGGTGACAAATGCTCTCAATTTTTTCACTCAATCATGAAGGCTAGAAGACATCATAATAGCGTGTTGTCCCTATACTCTGAGGATGAAACTAAAATCTCTGATATGGATGTAATCATCTCTGGCCTTATTAACTATTGTAAGAGGCTTTTGAGCAGCCAGGGGATACCTTTGACCCTGGTCCAACTATAATAACCAATGGTCCGGTTCTCTCAGATAGTCAAAGAAATTTACTAGGCTCTCCTGTCACAAGGGAAGAAATAAATCAAGCTATATACACAATGTCTGATGATAAAGCTCTTGGACCTGATGGCTTTAGTGTATCTTTTTTCAAAGCTGTTTGGAATGTTATTGGTGATGATCTATGTAAAGCAGTGGAGGAATTCTTTAGTTCTGGTAAGCTTCTTGGCTCTTTCAATTCAACTTCTATTACTTTGGTATCTAAAATCCTCAACCCCAGATCTCCATCTGATTATAGACCAATCTCTTGTTGCAACTGTGTTTACAAAGTTATATCAAAAATTATGTCTGCTAGAATACAAAAAATCATTGGGTATCTGATAAATGATGCACAAAGTGCATTTGTTAAAGGAAGGCTTATCTCTAACAACATTTTGCTAGCTCATGAACTCATCAAGCATTATGGTAGAAGACATATCTCTCTAAGGGGATCTGAGAAAAGCATTTGACACAATTAGATGGAAATTCATTAGGTCCATGTTGATAGGTTTGGGATTCTCTAATAACATGATTACATGGATAATGAAATGTATCACTACTCCTAAGTTCTCTTTGTCACTTAATGGCTCCTTGCATGAATATTTTGAGGGAGCTAGAGGGTTGAGGCAAGAGGATCCATTGTCCCCTTATCTGTTTGTGCTTGGTATGGAATACTTATCCATGAAGTTAAAAACACTCAATACTGACAGAATGTTCAAATTTCATCCAAAGTGTGCTATAATGGGGATTACTCACTTAATATTTGTTGATGATTTTCTACTGTTTTGTAGAGTAGACATGGGCTCAATAATTAATATGAACAACTGTTTTCAAGAGTTTAATAGAGTTTCAGGTCTGGAGGTAAACTCTAGCAAATGCTCTATATTCTTGAGTAGGACTGATGAAAACTTAAAGGCTCAAATTTGCACATATTTAAGCTTATCAGAGGGTTCATTACCAATGCGGTATTTGGGAGTGCCATTGATTTCTAAGACTCTTTTACTTGGATTGTTCACCATTGATTTCCAGAATTTCTGAGCAGTTTTAAGGATAGCAATGTAGGAGAAACTTGTCATATGCTGGGAGGATTCAATTAATCAAATCTGTTATCTTAGGGATGCAAATCTACTGGACAAGAAACTATATTCTGCCGATTAAGATGTTAGAAAAAATCGATAAGTTATGCTCTGTTTTTTTATGGGGTGGCAAAATTCGACTTGTTTCCTGGATGGAGGTTTGCAAAGACAAGAATCTGGATGGAGGTTTGCAAAGACAAGAATTTAGGAGGGCTGGGACTCTTCTCTGCTAGGAATTGAAACTATGCAGCTGCTATCAAATTGTTATGGATGATACATACTAAAAAAGATTTGTTGTGGATTAAATGGGTGCATGGTAACTACTTACACTATTCGGATATTTGGCAGATTCAACCAAAGGAGAATGACTCGTGGATGTGGAGACAACTTCTCAAGGTGAGGGATATGGCCATTAGAAAATGTGAGAATGTGAATAATTTGCAAAGAACTATCACTGGCTACTTCTTTAATGGTAGAATTCAAGTTTCTTCCATTTACAGGGCATTTTCTCAGTCTACAGCTATTAATGGTAGAATTCAAGTTTCTTCCATTTACAGGGCATTTTCTCAGTCTACAGCTATTGTAGCCTGGCCGACACTGTATGGGAAGGTTTGCACTATCCTAAACACTCAATGATATTATGGCTTGCAATTCTCTCCAGACTAGTGACTCAAGATAGGTTGTGTCACATGGGAATACTTGACAATAACCAGTGTGTTCTATGTGCAAATTTTAACATTCATTTCATAACTTGCAAACACATGTTCTTTGAGTGTCGATATTCATCTAATGTCTCGAATAAAGTGATTGCATGGTTAGATTATGCTTGGAGATAATGTAACTGGAATCAAGTATTAGTTTGGTATCATGTAACTGGAATCATGTATTAGTTTGGTATAGTAATAATTTGAAGGGATCTGGATTCATGAAGAAAGTAAAGAGAATTAGCTTAATCAAGAACAGTTTACTAGATTTGGAAGGAGAGGAACTTGAGGATTTTTCAACAAAAATTTCATGAACCTGATAAGATTTCAGAGAAGTGAAGATCTCTACTCTCAAAAATTCTTAATGAAGCAATTGCTGAACATGAGAGAAAAAAAACTGTAAGTTTTTTAAAGATGTTTTCAGACTCGGTTGTTGTTTGCCAGTATGGCTTTTGGTAAATTTTGATGTACTCTCACTTCAAAATTTGGTAAATGAATAAAATTCTTTTTCATTGAAAAAAAAGAAGTAACAATTGCAAATGTCGGGGAAACACGAACTGACATCAAGACTAAAATCAGCATGTGTGAGGACATGAATTTTCATGGGGAGTTGAAGCTGTTGAATTTAAATCTAATTAAATCTATTTGTGGACACATATGATTAATCTATGTTTATTGCTATCCTTCAGGATAACCCAATAAAGTGATTAATTAATTTGGGTTAATGTGTATTTAAATAAGTCATGGGGTTATATGTGTAGATACCAGGTTGTAATTATAATTTAATGAGGTATTAAATTATAAATGTACAACACCTATAAATAAGGGGTTATGGTCCCTAATCTAGGGTTACATTCTCTAATTCTTCTTAACCCCATCAAGAGAGAATTCTTAGGAAAGAGAATCCCTAGGATTAGAAGATCCAAAACCCATCTCAAGTCTAATCCATGGATTCAGGTATAAGCTTCCGCTCTTAATGTTTAATCTCTATGATTTAATCACTTTCTTATTGCAACAAGTGGTATCAGAGCCACCCGTGATTAATTCTAAGGGGTTTAAGTTCTTAAAAATTAGGTTTTTTGATCTTAAAATATCTGGTTTGGATTTAGAACTGTTCTCGGATGAACAGTAAAGTTCGGATGAACAGTATCTTTTTTCGGATGAACAGTAAAAAATCATCGGTGAACGGTACAGTTTTTTATATTTTTTGGATTTTTTCTTTGATTTTTTCTTGGATCTGGATCAAGAAAATTCATTTTTTTCGATTCTGTATCTGGTTTTGAAATAAAATCGAGAAAATTTTTGCATCTCTGTTTGTTTGGTCGTCGGTTCCCGTGCTCCTCGCCGGCGAAGTGTCGCTGGCAGCCTCGCTTTCGACTCCAACGGCGACGGCGGTGTCAGGAAACCCTAAGGTTTCGACCTTTGGGTGCAGGAGGAATGGCGGCGGCGGTTTCAGATTGAAACCCTTAGGGTTCGTGCGTGAAAACGTGGCAAAAATTAAGGAGGTGGTTACCTTAAATTTAGGCGAGGCTTGAAAGCTTCAAACGAACTTCGTGTTCGTTCTAAGGTGAGCCTCGCGCTCAGTTCTAAGGTGAGCCTCGCGCTCAATTTAAACGAACTTCACGTTCGTTCTAAGGTGAGTCTCGTGCTTAGTTCTAAGGTGAGCCTCGCGCTCAGTTCTAACGAACTTTAAGTTCATCCTCAGGCGAGCCTCGCGCTCAATTTAAGTCGAACATCGTGTTCATTCTCAGGCGAGTCTCGCGCTCGATTCAAACGAACCTCGCGTTCGTTCTCAAGTTGAACCCTGCGTTCGTTTTTAGTCGAACTTCGCATTCATTTTTCAAACGAACCTCGTGTTTGTTCTCAAGTTGAACATCACATTCATTTTTTTAAACGAACCTCGCGTTCGTTCTCAAGTTTAACATCGCGTTCGTTCTCAAGTTCAACATCGCGTTCGTTCATTTTTTCAAACGAACCTCTCGTCCGTTCTCAAGTTGAATGTCCCGTTCATTTTTAGACAAACCTCACGTTCGTGCTTAGGTGAGTCTCGTACTCAATACAGACGAACCTCGCGTTCGAAGTCAAGCGAACTTCGTGTTCACTATGGTTAAGCCTCGACTTCTCATATTAAATTATGGGTCCACTTTGGTATACTTAATTTATTCAATTAAGTTATGGGCCCTATTTAAGCTATGGTAATTTAAATTAATTTAATTTAATTTAAACTTAATTTGGAAGTTAATCAATTATTTAATTCAAATATTATGACGCTAAGGTATTAAGGTTGTCTCTCACTCTAATTGTTTAATTGAAACAAGAATTTGCCAAAGTAACATCTCTTATGTAGATTGTTCATGAGAAATGTGAGATGTTTGTGAGTATGCTTTCGTGTAAATATTTAATCGGCCCAAAGGAATGTTACTATTTATTTAGACTGCATACACATCTGCGATGATAAACGTGTGACAATTATAAGGTTTACATGTGAATAATGAATCGATCCAAAGATAGTTTCATTATTTGACATGAGTTATTATCAATGTTTGATCATTGTAACAAGGTATCACTTACAAGTTAATATTACTGTCCAAAGACCTGATATTAATATTGTGCCAGATATCTTGGATGGGATTTGTCATTATTTGAATTTTATTGATTACTAATTATGGTTATTAATGTGAGTATCTTTTGTTTATTTCAGCTAATGCATCTGCTGCAATAATTTCTGCTAACATCAACTCAATTCTCATGCTAAATGGGACAAACTTCAAGGTTTGGAAAGAAAACATATTAATTATTCTTGGCTGCATGAATCTAGACCTTGCATTAAGAATTGAACAACCCCAACCTCTCAATACGGATAGCACTCCTGATACAAAAAAGGAGTATGAGAAGTGGAAGCGTTCAAATCGCATGAGTCTTATGATCATTAAACGCGGCGTTCCGGAAGCCTTCAGGGGCATAGAATCCGAAGGGATTACTAAGGCTAAAGATTTCCTTACCGAAATTAAGAAACGTTTTGTGAAAAACGATAAGGTAGAATGATAATGAAGCTGCTAAGGGTCCAGTTCAGAAGAAACAACATAAGGATAATCAGGGTTGTTTCTTCTGTAACAAGCCTGGACACGTAAAGAATGATTGTACCAAATATCACGCCTGACGTGCTAATAAGGGTACGTTCCTTACTATGGTTTGTTCTGAGGTTAATTTAGCTTTAGTACCTAGAAACACTTGGTGGTTAGACTCTGATGCTACTACTCACATAAGTGTTTCTATGCAGGGTTGCCTGAGCTACCGAAAGCCAAGTGATGTTAAAAGACACATCTTTGTGGGTGACAGACAATCGGTAGATGTGGAAGTAATTGGGCATTTTAGGTTGCTATTAGGATCCGGTTCTTATTTGGACTTAAAAGATACTTTTGTAGTACCGTCTTTTAGACGGAATTTGATTTCAGTTTCTGTATTGGACAAATCAGGTTATTCTTGTTCATTTGGAAACAATCAATTCAGTTTATTTTTTTAATTCAAATATTGTGGGAATTGGTTACTTAAGTACTTATGACAACCTATATTTGCGTGATACAATTGCTTCTTATAATGAATCCTTACATGTGGAATCACGTGGTACTAAGCGTAAATTAAATAAGGAAAATTCAACAACATTATGGCATAAGCGCTTGGGTCATATCTCAAAAGGTAGAGTTGAGCATCTTGTGTCTGATGGCATTTTGGATTCCCTTGATTTTTCGGATTTCGGCGCATGTGTTAAATGTATCAAGGAAAAACAGACCAAAGTTAAGAGATTAGGTGCTAACAGATCTTCAGATGTCTTAGAATTGATACATACGGATATTTGTAGGCTATTCCCTACGGCATCCTGGAATGATCAATAATATTTTATATCATTCATAGACGATTACTCACGTTATGGGTACCTATATCTCATTCATAAAAAATCTGAGTCTCTGGACATGTTCAAAGCCTATAAAGCTGAAGTTGAGAATCAACTCAACAGAAGAATTAAAACTGTTAGATCTAATCGTGGTGGTGAGTACTACGGCAGATATGATGATTCAGGTGAACAACGTCCAGGACCATTTGCTAGATACCTAGAGGAATGTGGTATCGTCCCACAGTACACCATGCCGGGTTCACCTAGTATGAATGGTGTAGCTGAAAGACGAAACATGACTCTTAAGGATATGGTAAGAAGTATGATCTCTCATTCTTCTTTACCAGAGTCACTCTGGGGAGAAGCACTTAAGACAGCAACTTACATTCTGAATAGAATACCAAGTAAAGCAGTTACTGAAACACCTTATGAGCTTTGGACTGGTCGAAAATACAGTTTAAAGCACTTACATATTTGGAAATGTCCAGCTGAGGCAAGACCTTATAGGCCAAATGAAAAGAAATTAGACTCCAAAACAGTTAGCAACTATTTTATTGGGTACTCTGAACGCTCTAGGGGCTATAAGTTCTATGATCCTACACTAAGGAATATTTTTGAGACGGGAACAGCAACATTCTTTGAGGATGTTAAGTTTAGGGGGAGAAATAAGGTCAAAGACATTGCTTTTGAGGAGGAATTAGCTTCAGATCCAATCCATACAGTTACTTTTGATAATATTCAGGTTCCTATACCTGTTGTTGCTCAAGAAGTAAATCCGGAACCTCAAGATGACAATGTTGAACAACTCCCTGTTCTAGAAGAACAAACTCAACAACCTCAAGAACCAGTACCATTAAGGAGATCCATGAGAGAAAGGAGAAATGCTATTTCGGATAATTATATTGTATTTCTCCAAGAACATGAGGAAAGTAATAAAATATTGGAAGATGATCCAATCAGCTTCCTTCAGGCCATGAAAAGTTCTAACTCTCAACAGTGGATTGATGCCATGAATGAAGAGTACAAGTCTATACAAGACAATAAAGTTTGGGAACTTATCCATTTCCAGAAGGTGCAAAACCAATTGGTTGTAAATAGATTTTTAAAACCAAACGGGATGCAAATGGTAATGTGGAGAGGTATAAGGCACGTCTTGTAGCTAAAGGCTTTACTCAAAAGGAAGGCATTGATTATACAGAGACTTTCTCTCCGGTTTTATCGAAAGACTCTTTTAGAACAATCATGGCACTTGTTGCTCATTATGATCTTGAGTTACATCAGATGGATGTTAAGACTGTATTTCTCAATAGCGACATTGACGAGATGATTTATATGGTACAACCAGAAAACTTTGTGTCAGGAGACCCAAAGAATATGGTTTGTAAATTAAGAAATCCCATATATGGACTTAAGCAAGCTCCTCGTCAATGGTATCATAAGTTTCAACAAATAATTATCTCGTTCGGTTTTGAGATGGACATTGTTGATGACTGTGTATATCACAAGTTCAGTGGGAGAAAGTATATTTTTCTGGTTCTGTATGTCGATGACATATTGCTTGCCACTAATGATATAGGAATGTTACACGAAATCAAGAGATTTCTATCAAAGAATTTTCAGATGAAAGATCTTGGGGACGCCTCTTTTATATTAGGAATCTAAATACATCGAGATCGCTCTCGGGGTATTCTTGGATTATCACAAAAGAGCTATATCGATAAGGTACTTAAAAGGTTTGGCATGCAAGACTGCAGACCAGGAGACACCCCTATGGCTAAAGGAGACAAGTTTAGACTCAATCAGTACCCTAAAGGTAACCTTGAAATTCAGAAAATGCAGAAGATTCCTTATGCTTCGGCTGTAGGAAGTTTAATGTATGCTCAGGTATGTACGCGTCCGGATATTGCGTATATTATTAGGATGTTAGGCAGATACTTAAGCAACTCTGGTAATGGATAGCAGTCAAAAGGATTATAAGGTATCTTCAGAAAATAAAAGATTATATGCTCACATACAGAAAATCAGAACAGCTGGAGGTCATTGGGTACTCTGATTCTGACTTTGCTGGATGTCAAGATAATAAAAAGTCTATATCAGGCTACATTTATATGTTAGCAGGAGGAGCTATATCATGAAAAAGTGTTAAATAGACACTCGTAGCTTCCTCCACTATGGCAGCAGAGTTTGTAGCTTGCTATGAGACATCCAATCAGGGAATATGACTACGAAATTTTATCACGGGACTGCGCATTCTGAAAAATGTGAAAAGACCAATAATGTTATATTGTGATAATAAATTTATAGTAATGTATTCTAATAACAACAGTAGCTCAACTAAGTCAAAACATATTGACATTAAATTCCTGGCTGTGAAAGAAAAGTACAGAGTGGACAGATATCCATAGAGCACATTGGGACAAACTCCATGATAGCAGATCCTCTTACTAAGGGATTGCCACTCAAGGTCTTTCATGAGCACATCGCTCATATCGGTATGGTGATATTCAAGGATATCATGATTTAGTGAGAGTTTGTAATTATGGTGTTTTATGTTAGGTTGTATTGTCTGATCAGAATAAAGTTTTTCAGTTCAAACACTATTACATTATGTTTGGTTTTGACCTCACTAAAATAGGACTAGTTAAAAATAGACACATACTGATCACATTACATGTAATTTTTATGCTGCACATCCATGATTGATATATGTCGTTTGATTGTATTGGTATATATGACCATTGATGGGTCGAGTCACGATAAATGTGACGAATGCCGCTTTGATCCTATATTGATATAGTTAATGGACGAGATTATTTGGAAATACTTTTTTTCAGTGATAGCAGTTTTGAGCTCATAAGGTTATACACACTTTAAGGAGTCATTGTAGGCGTCGAAAATTACCTATAGGTCTCCACGAACAGCTTGGTGCCAAGAGAAGACAATGAACGTCACTATCCAAGTCACAGGAGCTTGATTGACGTCGACGGACGCTTAAAGTGAATCGACGAACTACGTGAAGCGATGGAGTTTCAGAATAACGGGGATACAAATTGATCGGGAGCCCCATGTCATTTACAAAAGATGAAATGTCCTTCGTGTCTCATTTATTCCACAGATGATCCAATCACAAGAGCCTATAGATCTTCTCGTCGGCTTTCCAACGTATCTTGAATCACTCAAATCCGAGTTCGAACGAAGAAATTACGGCGGAAACGGACAAGTATACGGAAAAAATCGGCCGTTGTGCAGTTTCAACCACCCGAACTCCCTTGGAGCCTATAAACACAGCCTCAGGCTCTCATTTTTTTGGATCTGAAATTCTCGAGCGTTGGTGAAGCCCTGCCGGATTGAAGATCAAAAGTGCACGAACTTCAAAGAGGAGGAGGAGAGATCAGGATCGAGTTCGTCGGCATAAAGAAGAGGAGCTCGTCAGATCTGCAGTTGCCCGGGTCCGTTCCTTAAGATTATCCCGTTGTGATAATCTTTAGAAGAGCAATTATCTCGCTATTGCCGAGATAAGCGCTACGGTTTCTTGATTCCTTCGCGAATCAGCAAAGCTCTGCCTAATTTTTCAGCAATCAGATCTGATCGACGGTGATCCACGGATAACAACATCCCCGTCACAGGCCAAGATCCCACACAAGCAGCGAGCGATAAACACCCGTTGTGTTTGTTTGAAGAGAGTTGTATTTTTTTATTTTTTTCATTGTGGGAGAAAGTCTTATAAAAAGACCAGTTTTACTTTGAATCTGTAATCGATAAACGTGTAATAAATTCAGTAATGAAGAAATCAACTTTCACCACAAACAAGCTGGCGACCACAGTGGGAGCCAACAACTTCGCTGCCGAAGCTATCGTGCCGCAGCCGACGATCAAGATCCCGGTGTTCGAAGAGGTCGAGTATGAATTCGACCAGCAGAAATTTGAAGAGTACATCTCCTCCTCCTCCTCCAGATCTGCTCCTCCTCATAAGCGCAAGAAGATCTCCTCCTCCCAGAAGATCCGTCGGTCTCCAGATCTGAAGACCCGAGAAATCGATCTCCCCGTAGTCGATGCTACAGTTGCACCTTACAACGATCCGTCGGCATCCAATGAGATCAGATCTGCAGATCTGAACTCATTCACGATCAAGGAGCCGACTGCTGAAGGTGCGCCAACTCTATCAAAGAGAGCACGTCAAAGGAAACGCCAACGTCTCGCGCGCCAATTCGCCAAGGCTTTGGATCAGGTGGATGAACTTCGTTACCAAGCAGATCTGAAGTTCAGAAAATGCCAAGTGGCTAATCTATCGCCACGACCAGCATCGGGATCCTCCTCCCGACCTCCGATTAACGAATGGGTTCGTGTCAAACGAACCCACTCTACTCTCGAGGAGCGAATCCAGAAGCGCCGCGCCTTGCTTGCGCATGCCTGGACCCTTGTGCGAAAAGCACAGGAAATGCAAAAGGACGAGGCAGTTAAGAGATCGCCGAGATCCAAACAAGTTTGGATGCAAAAGCCAAATCAGCGCCTAAGGCAAAAGCAGACGACGTTGCTCTTCGGCCTTCGTCAACTCCAGATCCTGCTCCCGCACCTCCGGTGAAGCCCTATGACAGCGTGAATCTCCCCAAATCTAGGGTCCCATTGAAGGATCGCATCGGTTCTCTACCCGAGGATCGAAGAAAAGCGCATGTTAAGGAAAGCTTGAGACCGTTGAAGGAGCTTTGAGCAAACATCCAGACTGGGGGTCGTACGCGACCTCCTAACAAATTAATTTCTACAACGGTCCGCTTGGGGGTGCGTGCAGAAAACCAGGAGCCCGTTAAGGTTACACCATCACAAAGGTGTGATTCCAAGCGTGTGACTCCTGTAGACGCCAACAAGGCGATGTTTACTCAGTTAAAAACACGACAGACAGAAGAATGCGTTTACCTGAGAATTCATGTAAACAGCCGATAGGTTGCTCTGACTACAACATCGATGAGTTGTACTATCGGGCTGGGGGTACGAATAAATCTCGAAAGAAAAGTACCTGGGAAGCGGACTCTCACTGTCTGTGTATCAAAATTATCAGGGTAGTATTATCAGCATGTAGCTGCCCCAAGACCGCTCCACAAAGGATCTCGGTATTTAAGAGGATCTCCAACGGAAAGGCTAAGTCTAATTCAAAGCATCTCCGTAAGAAACGATTGGTCGTTCAATGTGACGAACCCCCAGAGGTTACCATCAATATGACTGATAAGAGAAAATCGATTCGACCTTCTAGCTCTGATCCGCTTGTATCGCATCGTCTAACCCGATTACGATCAGGAACTATTAGACAAAGGGATTATCAAAGAATACAGAGAGGGTTATTCTCGGATGATGAAGCATCGGATGCTAACTCGGCAATCGCTTCTGATAATACGGTATCCAGTCCGGGACAATCCTATGAAGTGTTTATGATTAACACCGAGGAAGTAGCCAAAATGGTTAAGGATGTCTTGGCCAAGCAGAAAAAGACATTCAAGATCGAAATGGAAATGGCTATGCTACGAATGAGGGAAGAGCATGACCAAAAAATTCGGGCTCTGTCCAATCAATTTGGTGAATCCAGCCATCGCAACAATGCTAATCAAACAGATAGCTATTCAGATACGGATGAACATCTTAAGGTTGATGACCCTCCCATTGACCAGAACGTTAGGGATGGTCCCACTAAGGCAACAATACTGGGGGTGGTCCCACCAAAGATGACAATGCTGGGGGTGGCCCCATTATTCCTCTCAGGAATCGTCCAAGATCTGGTACAGACGAGGACGATAAAATAAAGGACCTCGAGAGCAAAATCAACGCGCTGATGTCTGTTCAGGGGATAAAACGGACCGGTATTCCGTCTCCCTACCCAAGAAAGTAGGATTCGATCCCATATCTGGTAAAGTTTAACTTGATTAACTTCACACCGTTTGACGAAAATGATTCCCCTACTCAGCACTTAATATATTGTAAGTCTTATTTAGGAATAATTTCTGGCAACGAGCCCTTGATGGTGCGGTCATTAGTTGGTACCCTTCGCTGGCCTGCCTTCGATTGGTACCGCCGTCTTAAGCCCAGAAGCATCAACAGCTGGGAGGACCTGGAGAGCATGTTCCTCGCTTATTTCTTCGATGATGACGCTGAAGTGTCGATCAGGACACTCTTCGATGAGAAACAGAAAGACGAAGAGTCGGTGGATACCTTCATCAAACGCTTCCGTAATCAGGCAATGAACTGCAAGGATCCCGTCACGTAGGAATTAGTCTTGCAGACCTGTCATAACAACTTATCCATTAACGTCTTGGACGTTATGGGAGTAGAGCCGCTCAATACCTGAAAAGAGTTGAAGGTACGCGGAGAGCAGGCCGAACGTTTCCTCAGAAGGAGGAAGGTCGAAAGAAGCCAACCGATGGCTAACCCTCTGAATCCGAGTCTCATTTCCCATGATGAAGGGAATGTACTTACAACAGTTGTTGACGTTAATCAGACGTCGCAACAACAGCCCCGAAGACAGCAGAAGACTTCGGATCCGAGGCTCCAAAAAGAGTACTCATTCAAAGACGAAGACGTTCCAGTCATCTTCGAGACCCTTCTTGAAAACAACAAGATCAAGCTGCCACCCATCATGAATCAGGAGGAAGCTGATAATACTGCAGATCCGTAGTACTGCGCGTACCACAGGAGGATCCTTCATCCCACCAAGGCTTGATTTACTTTAAAGAATAGCATCCAGGCATTGGTTGAAGCTGGCGTCATAACGCTAGGATAAGCCAAACGAGAACAGCAAGACTCCGACAAGTATAAGAGTATAAACTGCTTCTCAATCCTCCGATCGGTATAAGAGGTTAAACTACTCTCTGATACTCCAATTGGTATGAGTCTAAACTGTTTCCTACCGTTGACGGGAATTTCTTAAAGAATTTTTATATGTAATATTCTTAAGGATAACCCGATCATGTAACCGAATGCAATGATAAACCCAGTTTCGCGAAGAAGCTGGGGGTGGATGATTCATGTAACGGGAAGTTCCTGAAAGAATACTATATGTAATTATCTTAGGGATAACCCGATCATTACAAACAAAGTGATAAACACTAAATTTTTACTGTGATTTCTGAACACTCTTTTGCTGAGACGAAATTTGATCGCTTCGTTGGATCAATCTTCCCTCACAAAACTCCTATTGGCGTTTGACGACAGATCAACCTTTCCTCACAAAATCCCCCATTGATCAAATCAATTAACGGTGGGTCCACTAAAATTTCTATCCGCCAATTCATGGTAATTTTCAAAGCTTGACGTGTTAAGTCCTGATCACTTAACATCAAAATCCTCCATCGAGTGGCTAGTATAAACCGGTATTTCTACTGCAACTTGTATTCCACTCCCTTTGTTTTCAGGTCAAACCATCACTTAACACGTGTTGCCGGGTGCCATATTCCCGTAATAAATAGTGAAGTCTATGTATTCAAAATCATAGCATTAAGTCTAAAAGAAGCAATTCTTTTAGCACAACGTTACATGTGAAACGGGTTTTAATATTTCACATGCTAGACCGATTCAAACGGTAATCGGTAAAGGCACATCAAAACCGTTGAAGGCTGGGGGTTTGCCAAAAATCCTAAGTCTACGTCTAATACACGTGGCCGGTTTAGTCTTTTACCGATTAAAGAAGACACCGAAATTCCAGTCTGGGGAATTTTATCTCGAAGCCTAAGAAGGGATAAGTCAGCGCCTAACACGCGTTGCTGGTTAGTCTTTGACCGTAAGAGAGACAAAAGCCCACATATTCGACATTGTGGCGGGTTGTTATTCATAACGCCAAAATCCTTGCCTTACACGCACGGAGAATTTTATACTGAATCCTAAGTAGGGATAAGTCAGCGCCTAACACGCGTTGCCGGTTAGTCCTTAACCGTAAAATGGACAAAAACACATATATTCGACATTGTGACAGGTTGTTATTAATAACGCCAAAATCCGTGCTTCACACACATGGGGAATTTTGTCCCGAGGCCTAAGCAGGGATAAACCAACGCCTAACACGCGTTGCCGGTTTAGTCTTTTACCGATTGAAGAAGACACCAGAATCCGAATCTGGGGACTTTTATCCTGAATCCTAAGTAAGGATAAGTCAGCGCCTAACACGCGTTGCCGGGTAGTCTATTTCAGTGATAAAGACAAAGTCTACGTATTCAATATCGTAGCACTAAGAGAGTTAACTCCCTTAGCACAACATCACATGCGGAACGGATTTAAATACTCCGCTGCTAGCCCGACTCAAACGGTAATCGGTAAAGGCAAATCAAATTCGTTGATGGCTGAGGATTTGCCAAAGATCCTAAGTCTACGCCTAACACGCGTTGCCGGGTAGTCTATTCCCGTAAGAAAGACGAAGTCTACGTATTCAATATTGTAGCACTAAAAGAGTTAACTCTTTTAGCATAACGTTATGTGCAGAACGGATCTAAACAATTTGCATGCTAGCCCGACTCAAACGGTAGTCGGTAAAGGCTAATCAAACCCGTTGATGGCTGAGAATTTGCCAAAAATTCTATAAATGTGAGTCATTGACGCATCAGCTTTATTAGTTGGTCTCGTGACTTGAGCATCCAACAACTTCAAGATAAGATCTATACACGCAGATGAATCAGCTCTCATAGTTGGTCCTGCAGCTCCGACATTTGGGACAGCCATGCTCTAATACCTTAAGAGCTTAAACTGTGTATACTCCAGCAAACGCACGAGTATAAACTGTGTCGACGTCGGGCGATCCGAAATCCTAGGTCAACGCCGGTCAACGCGTTGTGACAAAAAATCAACGTACGACGATCTGAAACCCTAAGTCAGTACGATGCGACGGAGATAGTCAGTTCTAAGTCAACTCAACGACACGAGCCAAACTCAACTCATCAGTTTTAGATTCGAGACTCTGATGACGGCCAGACGATAAACGCCGCGCCGGAAGAACTTCAGCTATTCGTCAAAGCATCGAATAGATTGAAAATCGGAAGAGTTAAGAATCGAAGCTAACTACAGGTCCTTTACGCCGACCGAGGGCTGGACCAATCACATCCAAAGTATTCCAGCCTCTTCTATAAAAGAGACGAGACTGGAACGCTTTGGAGGGGGTATCTATAGGCGTCAAAAATTGCCTATAGGTCTCCACGAACAGCTTGGTGCCAAGAGAAGACGATGAACATCACTATCCAAGTCACACGAGCTTGATTGAAGTCGACGGACGCTTAAAGTGAATCGACGAACTACGTAAAACGATGGAGTTTCAGAATAACGGGGATACAAATTCATCGGAAGCCCCGCGTCATTTACAATAGGCGAAATGTCCTTCGTGTCTTACTTATTCCACAGATGATCTAATCATAAGAGCCTGTAGATCTTCTCGTCGGCTTTCCAACGTATCTTGAATCACTCAAATCCGAGTTCGGACGAAGAAATTACGACAAAAACGGACAAGTATACGGAAAAAGGGTCTCAGCCTGAGTTGAGACACCCCGAGGTGTCTCGGCACAAGCGAGACACCCCAAGGTGTCTCGGCAAGGGTGTCTCGGCCTTACTGAGACACCCAGGGGTGTCTCCAGGCCTAAAAATCGACCGTTGTGCAGTTTCAACCACCCGAACTCCCTTGGAACCTATAAATACAGCCCCAGGCCCTTATTTTTTTGGATCTGGAATTCTCGAGCGTTGGCGAAGCCCTGCCGGATTGAAGATCAAAAGTGCACGAATTTCAGAGAGGAGGAGGAGAGATCGGATCGAGTTCGTCGGCATAAAGAAGAGGAGCTCGTCAGATCTGCAGTTCTCGTGTTTGTCCCTTAAGATTACCTCGTTGTGGTGATCTTAAGAAGAGTAATTATCTCGCTGTTGCCGAGATAAGCGCTACGATTTCTTGATTCCTTCGCGAATCAACGAAGCTCTACCAAATTTTTTAACAATCAGATCTGATCGATGGTGGTCCACGAATATCAACATCCCCGTCACAGGTCAAGATCCCACGCAAACAGCGGGCGATAAACACCCGTTACGTTTGTTTGAAGAGAGATGTATTTTTTTTATTTTTTTATTGTGTAAGAAAGTCTTATAAAAAGACTAATTTTACTTTGAATCTGTAATCGATAAACGTGTAATGAATTCAGCAATGAAGAAATTAACTTTCACCGAAAACAGTCATATGATGCCCAAATGGGAGATTATTGAATTTAAATCTAATTAAATCTATTTGTGGGCACATATAATTAATCTATGTGTATTGCTATCCTTCAGGATAACCCAATAAAATGATCAATTAATTTAGGTTAATGTATATTTAAATAAGTCATGGGGTTATATGTGCAGATACCAGGTTATAATTGTAATTTGATGAGGGACCAAATTACAAATGTACAACCACTATAAATAAAGGGTTATGATCCCTAATCTAGGGTTACATTCTCTAATTCTTCTCAACCCACCAAGAGAGAACTCTTAGGAAAGAGATTCCCTAAGATTAGAAGATCCAAAACTCATCTCAAATCTAATCCATGAATTCAGATATAAACTTCCGCTCTTAATGTTTAATCTCTATGATTTAATCACTTTCGTATTGCAACAGAAGCAAGTCGACGCATTTAGGAGCAAGTTTTACATCAATTATAGATTTTACACACATCAGATCAATATGAATTCTCTTAGGGGCTGTTTCGTTCAATAGAGGGTAGTAATAGGATTAGAATCCTATTTTATTTATGAATTCCAACCTAATCCATAAAATTTTTATAGACATGTTTTAGTTTTATGGAATCCTATTTTTTTGGCATTCTATGTTTGTTTCACCCAAAGGATTAGGAATCTCTTTTATAGAATTGGTCCAATTCCTAATACCATGTTTGCTTCAAAAAGACCCTTTTTTTTGGAGTAGATACTGTAGCAACAGCTAGCCTCTTTAACATTTAAAAAGCTTACTGTAGCAACGGCTAGAAGCAACCAAAATTCATATTTCTTGCTAGAATCACTGTAGCAACGGCTATTTTCAGCTTTAAAATTCAGATTTTAAAAATCATAGTCAGAACACTGTAGCAACGGCTAGTAGAGGGCCATGGTGGCTATAAATTCACCTTGAGGCCTCACAATTAATCCAAGCATTCTCATTTTCAGCATTTATAAAAATCTCATTGTCTTCAATTTGCTGCCCCGACATGAAAATGATATCAGAAGAGTGCTGGCAGAATTATGAAGTTTATTGCGACTGCCATCTCCGAACACCGATGAAAGTGTGCAAGAATGGTAAAAATAAGGGTAGGTGTTATTGGGGGTGTGCAAAATTCCCAAATAAAAAATATAATTTTTTCGAATGGGCTGAAGAAAGAGGAGAGTCATCAAGCAACCAAGGAAGCCAATATGTCAAAGAAAATAGGTACGGAGAAAAATATATTTTGCAATCAAAGAAGCTGAAGAAAGAATTGAGACTTGTCAAAAATCAACTACTAGTTTGGAAAATTTCTGCAATTTTCTTAGCAATTTTTTGTGTTATTTCAATTCTTCCTCATCTTCCATATCCATTTACATCCGTTTTAAAATTATCATACAGTTACAGCTTAAGATGGCTACTTATTTCTTGTCAAAATTAAGTAGATAATTGATACAAATATTTATTTCTTCTAAAGCAAGAAATCTAATTGAAATGAAAATTATTTTAACTAATGTTGCATTCCATCTCACACAATTATCAAGAAGCAAGATAGACCCAAAACAAACAAACTATATGGTTAGATTACTAATAATTTACACACACAAAAAAAAGAAAAAAAAACAGCAATTTCAGTTATTAAAAGACTGAGTTGAAACATATTATAAAGCTGGAAGATATTAGAGTAATTTTAATTATTTGAGGGCCTTATTTAGATTTATGATAGATTTGTGTAAGAAAGAGATCTTGAAAATAACTTTCATTTTCTTTTCATGTCGTTTATCTATCTAACAACCTAATTCTTGCACATTTACAAAAAACAAGATACGAGGGATCAACTAACAATGTTAATTATTTGAAGGTCTGATTTTAAAATATGTATGACACCGATACAGAAAATAACCCTCCAAAAAAAATAAGACTTACAATTAACGACACTAACAAGCCACTTATTCCATTCATCACATCAAGCATGAAGAAATAAGTCTAAATAAGAGGGAAAAATTTTATACCTAGCTGCAGAGGGGGGAAAATGCCGACGTCCAAGCAAAAAACCCACCGAAGTCAAAGAAAACACCGCCAACAAGCCCACTCGAACCAGAACAAGTTCGAGAAGGGATTACCAAGAATCGAAGGTAAGAAACCCACCAACAAGCTCGTGGAAAACAAATCTAGGGTTTCGAGTAACAGCCCCAACCTCAAGTAGAAGAAGACGAAGCGCGGGAGAAGAGGCGCGAAGAAGAGGGCGATGAGGCGGGAGCAGAACAGCGATTCCAGATCTAGGGATCGAATTCGTGAGGATTAGGAATCGGAATCGACATTGAAGCACGCTGTCAGAAATCTCGCCCAAATCCGCTGCTCAAGCTCCGATTTGGGTTTCTATAAAAAATCGATACTGTTGCTACTTAATGAAAATTGTAATCCCAAAATTTTTTCTGAGCCAAACTCCAGAATAGGATTCACAAAGAATCCAAAAATTATAATTTTGCCACTGTCAGACCCCAAATACTAATCCTATTCTTTTTTTTTATCTGGAATTCTCGAGCGTTGGCGAAGCCCTGCCAGATTGAAGATCAAAAGTGCACGAATTTCAGAGAGAATGAGGAGAGATCGGATCGAGTTCGTCTGCATAAAGAAGAGGAGCTCGTCAGATCTGCAGTTCTCGTGTTTGTCCCTTAAGATTACCCCGTTATGGTGATCTTAAGAAGAGTAATTATCTCACTGTTGCCGAGATAAGCGCTACGATTTTTTGATTCCTTCGCAAATCAACAAAGCTCTACCCAATTTTTTAACAATCAGATCTGATCGACGGTGGTCCACGGATATCAACATCCCCGTCACAGACCAAGATCCCACACAAGCAGCGGGCGATAAACACCCGTTACGTTTGTTTAAAGAGAGTTGTATTTTTTTAATTTTTTTTATTGTGTAAAAAAATCTTATAAAAAGACTAATTTTACTTTAAATCTGTAATCGATAAACGTGTAATAAATTCAGCAATGAAAAAATTAACTTTCACGGCAAACAGTCATATGATGCCCAAATGGGAGATTATTGAATTTAAATCTAATTAAATCTATTTATGGGCACATATAATTAATCTATGTGTATTGCTATCCTTTAGGATAACCCAATAAAATGATCAATTAATTTGGGTTAATATATATTTTAATAAATCATAGGATTATATGTGCTGATACTATATTATAATTGTAATTTGATAAAAGATCAAATTATAAATATATAACAACTATAAATAAAGGGTTATGATCCCTAAGCTAGGGTTACATTCTCTAATTCTTCTCAACCCCATCAAGAGAGAACTCTTAGGAAAGAAATTCCCTAAGATTATAAGATCAAAAACTCATCTCAAATCTAATCCATGGATTCCCTAACATATAAGCTTCCGCTCTTAATGTTTAATCTCTATGATTTAATCACTTTCTTATTGCAACAAAAGCAAGTCGACGCATTTAAGAGCAAGTTATACATCAATTATAGATTTTACACACATCAGATCAATATGAATTCTCTTATTCCATCGAGAGAATTATCCAGAGAGACGCCACTTATTTGCTGATCGTATCATAATAGGGAGAAAGGCCTCCCCGCTTTTATTTCTTAGCAGCTTAGGGGCTGTTCGTTTGGCAAATTTTTTTGGGAAATCAAAGAATAGGAAACCTATTTCCTATAATAATTGTTTTGAGGTTGTTTGGTTGGTTTAAAAAAGAATGAAATTATAGAATAGGAGATGAGATGAGATGAGTTGTCACCTTATTATTGGATGATGTGAGTGATTTTTTAAAAAAAATTGTTTTGAGGTTGTTTGGTTGGTTAAAAAAATAAGGAAATAAATTAGAGGTATATTATTGGATGATGTTTTGAGGTTGTTTGTGTTTGGTTCGTTTTTAAAAATAAGAAAATAGATGAGATGAGATGAGTTGGAGGTATATTATTGGATGATGTGACATATACTTAAAGAAATCAATTTCTTGTTTTTTTTTGAGGAAATGGATGGAAGTGAAGGTTTAATGAGATGAGATGAGCTGTCACAATATTATTGGATGGTGTATGTGATTTTTAAATATGGGATAAGATGAGTTGTGATGAGTTGGATGATGTGACATATTTTTTGTGTTTGGTTTATTTTTAAAGGTAAGAAAGGTGATTAAATGAGATGAGTTGGAAGATAAAAATAATATTTTATTGAATGTTGTGGGTGAGTTTTAGGGATGAAAATGAATAAAAATATTTTTTTATTGATTTCCTTGTACGATTTCCTTTTCTTGGTTTTTAGGAAACCAACCAAACGGGCCCTTAGTATATTATTTAGCACCAATACCACATAAATTAAGTTGGCGCTCAAACTCAGCATCTCATACTGGGGAAAAAAGGGACGTTAAAAGCCACCTCATTTTTCAAAGCCTGAATCACCAAGAGCTAATAGTGAAATCAATCTTGGTAGGTTTTTTTTTTCTCCTGTTTGGCCGGGCCTTCGCACAGGCCCCAAACAGGCCTAATTATTTTTTATAGGAAAAGAAAAAAATTAAACTTTCATGGACATTGAAATATACAGGTGAAGCTTATCGCTCTAATCTTTTAAAAGCTTATTTTACTAAATAAAGTGATAGCTAAATTAAAGGATGAAATTTTCAAAACAGCCTCAAACCGACCCAAATTTTTTTACCAAAATCGAACCATTTTTTACCACGTCAGCTTAATCTCATTCCTAAACAGTCAGGGTTAACAAACCCCGACTGTTTAGGAGGTTGTTAAACCCCAATTAAAACCTTAAACCCGATTTTTTACACATTAAATAGTCAGGGTTAGCCACCCTGACTAATTAAAAAATAAGATTAAACTGACGTGACAAAAAATAAGATAATTTTGATAATAAAAAAAATAGGTCGGTTTTGAAAATTAAAACATGATTTGAAACTGTTTTGAAAATTTCTTCCTAAATTAAACCTCTACGTCTCCCCTCAAAAAAAGTCTGGACATACATAACAGAAACTTCTGCAGGCGGATAACGTAATAGTTTTCCAACTTAATATTGAAGCCGAACTACAGCATAATAGCAGAACAAATTCACACGATGGCACCCATCACCGTACAAAATAAAATTTCCTATATTAGCTAGTAAATCAAACCGTACCATAATAAACATAGGCTCAACCCATTAACTGTAGGGATTCATCAATGGCAAACATAAAATAAACGACATGAATTGTATAAACACATGATGAGACCGCTTCGAAGAAGCCTCCTTCGCTTGGCCAGCCTTAACTTCCCTTGGAAGGACGAAAGGAAAATGTCAGAAAAACTTGGTAAATTGAGACGAAAAAAAAAGGAGGATCACACTCACATTGCTTCTCTTCGTACTATTATTTTGTCTGCGGACGGACTGGGAAATAATTTCTAGTGCCCAAGAAAGGGAAGAAATGAGGCTGTCAGAGCATGACCTAACAGAGAATTGACTGTTCAAATATTTGTGTTCTTTGCTACACGAACATGATAGTTCATTCAGAGCTAGATCATGCTGGCAGCTTCATTCATTCCCCGGAGCACTTCTTCACGTTGCAGCAAAACTCCACAGCAAACATACATAAAAGTTAGGGGGGTGGGTTGAGATGAGGAGAGAAATATGAGATATATACAAATATAATAGAAGGTAAGGAACACAATATTAAGGGTAGATTACTCAAAAATTCAAGTTTCAACCATTGAACGAGGGTAACATGAAGGGGAAAAACCCATTTTAAATTGCAGGAAAATTAATGAGAACTGCTTCAAAGGAAATACATCAGGACCACAAAGCTGAGGAGACAAGGAAGCGAGTTCACGGCAGAAATCCAAAATTTTTTGTAATGGGATTAAAACAAAAGCAAACCGAAACCCCATTTGATGGAAAGTGAATCGAACCCAACAACTAAAAACAAGAGGAGAGGTATGCAGAAGGGTACCAAAGAAAGAAGGAAGGAAAGAAAAGAACAGAAAGAAACCCTAGCGGGGGGAAATTAAGGTGCGAGGAAATTAACTGGATGCACTTTATACAAGAAACTAAAAGCTGTGATGTGAGATTTATAGAGCGAGACAAGACGAGGGGGCTGGATCTGGGGCTGGGACAAAGATCTTGAAAACAGCTGTAAAAAATTGAAGGAGGGGGGATCATCGACCAAGGGGAGGTGGGTATTGGTCATAAAGTAGAGTTACTGAATTAGGGTTAGGGTTAGGGTTAGGGTTTTTTTTAGGTATGCAGAGGGTAGGGGGCAGTAGGCTTGCAGGGTTTAGGGCGGCATGGCAGCAGAAGAATCGAGAAGGGCATGAGGCGGATGGATGGGAGCGAGAAGACATTGGTTCCGTACTACCATGCGTATTCAGATAGCGATAATTGATTTGGGTCTTTAAAGCCTCTTTTCTACTCTCGAGGCCCCTCCTTAATTCTCTATATTTATGCCCTTGTTTATTACTGTGAAATAATCCCTTGGAGTTTGTATTTTCCAAGAGCATAATACATAGTTGGAGTTGACGTACAGCCTCGACTCCCCGAGTTGCCCTTGTCAAATGCGAGGAAATGGCAAATGAGTTAAAAGAAGGCATAAATTAGCCTTCATACTTCATAAAAACAAGTTTTAATTATCACTCTTATCCCGAAAAGAGTTTGGATTTCAAGATTGAGCTTGGAGTTAGAACACCTACCCCTTGCGCAAATAAGTAGAGATTCTATAGGAACCATTTCTTCTATAAGACCATGTGCAGCAGGGGTTTTTTGAAGAGTTATTTGGTTGTAGCAGGGGTTTTTTGAAAAGGTGAATCAAATTACAAAGGCCAAGGGGTGAAAAATTTCACCCTGGGTATTTCTGACAAGGCCACGCGCGCGAGAGCTTGCCAGCTGCCGCGTGGCAAATTTTGATTGGGCGGGATTTTTTTTTCTCCTTATTTTTAATTGATATTTTTTGAGATAAATACAATGAATTAATTTATAATTTTTATACCATTAATTTTTATTTTTCAAACTCTATAAATAGAGACTAACTTTGTGTCATTTGGACACCAAAAAAAATCTGAGTTTCTACACCCTATTCTTCTTCTTATGTTAATAAAATCGTGTGTTATTTTATGTTAATTTAAAAATATTATTGAAAATTAAATTAATAATATATATTTAAATATTATATATTATTTATTGAATTATTAATAAATTATAATTATAAATATATGAGTTATATTAATAATAATAATAATAAAATAGTAATATATATGAAATAGGAAAAAGAATGAATAAATATGGTGGGGTATATGTTGAAGTGACGTGGTTTATGGTGGGTCCCAAATAAAGTAAAAAACTTTCTGAAAATCTCCTGCTGTAGAGTTGATAGGGAAATGAAGATTATTGAATTAAATAAAGTGATGTGACAGGAGAGAAGGAGGTGAAATTTCACCTCCTGCTGGAGATGGTCTAAGAGTGGTGTGTTCTGCACCATTAATAGGTTAACCATATTTTCCAAACTAACCATTTACACACGTGTATGATAAAGATCACTCTTAAGGCGCGTTTGGGTAATTTTTTTAGGGTGAAAAGCTAACATTTTGTTAAGGGTGGAAAGCTGACATTTTGTCAGAAAATGTCAGCTTTTCACCAAAAAACGCCTCTGTGAGAGGCGTTTTTGTGTGAAAAGCTAACATTTTTCTGACAAAATGTCAGCTTTCCACTCTTAAAACCTCTCAAAAACAACAAAACAATCAGCCCCTTATCCATGAGGTAATCTGATAGAATCCTTATTCTACGCAAATGGGCCTCACAAATCATATTTCTTAATAAGTTATTTTCATAAATTAGATGGAAATTTATTGTCTAGCATCTCATGTGTGTACATATAAACATGCACACATATACAGTTGCAACCATTTGGTTACAATATACACATAGTGCGGGTTATTGGTTGGGACAAATTGGGGCCAAGTAGGAAAAGTGTTCCAATGGAACAATTTTATCCCTTTGGGATATTTTGAGTGGGGTAAAGTGGGATAAAGTGGGATAGTGAGATAATTTTAGTATTTGATTTGATAATTCATGTGGGATAATTGATGATGTGGCACCTTATTAAAATATAATTTTATCTATTAATTACTTCTAAATTAACTTATCCAATTGGTTAAGTATAGTATTTAGTATATTATTATAATATAAATATTATTTTACTTTATATTAAAATATAATATATTGTACTATACTTACAAATTACTATTATTAATTATTATATTGTATTGTATTATATTATATTATTAATTATTATATTGTATTGTATTATATTAATATAATATAATATCAATATATTTAATATAATATTTAAATAATATAATATTTAATATAATACATTATTTTATTTATACAAAAATATAATATGTTATACAATAATTACTAATTAACATTATAATTTTAGTATGCTACATTATATAATAATTGATATAATATATGAATAATATATTTAATATAATATTTTAATAATATATTATTTAATTTAATATATTATAATATAGTATCATACGATATAATGTACTTTATAAAATATTATAATATTTTACTTTATTTAATGTAATATTTTTTTAAAATATATATTAAAATTAAAATAATATATATATAACATGATAATTACAATAATATATATTAATAGGTATCATGTTATAGTATAATATATTATATTATTTCAAACTATAGTATTATATTATATTATATCATAATATTTTACTAATATTAGTAATTATTATATTATATTATAATAGTATGTCATATATATAATAACTATAATAATATTTTATAAATTAATTATATAATAATATATTATATAATAATATATGTTATTAAAATATTATATAATATTATAATAAATACGTTATACTATAATTACTAATTAATATTATATAAAAATATATTACATAATACTATTAATATATTTTATTAAAATATTATATATATGTTATTAAAATTTTAATATATGATATTAAAATATTATATGATATTATAATAAATACGTTATACTATAATTACTAATTAATATTATATAATAATATATTATATAATATTATTAATATATGTTATTAAAATATTATATAATATTATAATAAATACGTTATACTATAATTACTATTATATAATATTATTAATATATGTTATTAAATTATGTTATTAAAATATTAATATATATTATATTTTATATATCATATCATATATTTATAATATAATTAGCATGTATTAGTTAAGTAATTCAAAAATATTTTAAAATTATCCCAATTGCCTTCAAAGTGGAACAACATTGTTCCAATATGAAGGATGGGGTAAATTTGGGGTAATTATGAGGAAGGGGTGGAGGGGATCTTTATATAGTTGGTGTAATTTAGGGGAAAGTGGAGTATTTGTCCCCCAATTACCCCAACAAACCAATAACACCACAAAGTTGACTCCAGTTCCAATTACCCCAATGAATAACACCAAAAAGTGATGTTTCAAAAATTATTCCATTATCCCCCAAATTACACCAATGAATAACCCCCCCTAACTTTCTTCCACATAGCTACTGAGATCCGCATTTTCTATCAAAGTTGTTAATTGAAATCACACATTTTTATCTACACATTAATAAACCCGAGCATATCAAATTTCATAGTCTGGAATTTTGTATTCTACAATGCAAACAACGCAAAAAAAAAGTTTTGAGTTTGTTACAGACCGTTTATTTCAAGATCATAAGACCTACAAATCAGAAATATTTAATTTATGTGGTTTTTTTTTTTCTTCATGAGTTTTAAAATGTATAGATCCCCACGAATAGTTTGAATCATTAATAATACTCATTGAACATATATGTATCATAGATATGTGTAACCAAGTTAGTTTATATATATATATATATATATATATATATATA
>BQKN01066077.1:362805-379918 GCA_022839385.1 Asparagus kiusianus
GGGGATAAGTTAGGATTTTTCACCTTATTTTTTTCTCTAGTTATGAGGCACTTTCTTTATCCTAGCCAGAAGACAAAAATGCCCTGCTATTTCTTTTACTTAGTTAATTATTACTTGTTATAAACTGATGAATATTATAAATTAATTAGTTAATGAAGTTTTTAATAATTATTTGTAAATAATTTATTATTAATTATTAATTGTTTTATTCATTTTTAATATTTTGGTAATAATTATTTATTAATATTAATCAATTTACTAATAAACTTAATTAATTAATAATTGTTATCTTTTTTTTGAAGTAAAAATAGGGCTATAAGCCTTATCATATTAAAAATATATAGCTACTGATAAAAGTTTTACAAAAGAAAATATCTATGTAGAAACAGGTTCCTCCTCCGAGTTGGGGGAGGCCTAATCCTAGATAGATAAATGTTTAATACATTTTAGAAACAAGATAGGAAGCAGTTCAGACAAAAGATTCAGCCCTCTCTGCCTCTAGCTCTCTGAGTCTGTATATCCCTTCAAGGGGGATTGGATCTAATGCTCCGCAGTTAGAGAGAACTGAGACTATCATGTGGTCTGGCTGATTACCGAGAGGGAGAGAGACTAAGCTTGATGAAGAGGATTTGCTGCGCTTTACCGATGAAGCCTGAGATCTGGATGCGGCTAGATGACGGTTGAATGCTTTATGAGGGAGGACCGTCCTCACCTTCGCCTTGGAGACGCTTCTCTTCTTGCGGCCCCCCAGCTTGGAGCTCGAAGCCCGGAGGAATAAAGACTGATTCGCTGTCTGTGGGCTGGCCGGGGGAACCCGAAGAGGAGATGGGTCCTGAGCGAGATGGGATGCCAGGCTGGGACGCACACACTACGTTGGAAGAACCAATACCATGGGCCCGAAGAAATAGAGACCACTTTCCCCTATCGACCAACATGTTCTGACCCTCCCACGACACATAGATCAAATCTAGGCAATCATGGAGATGGCATAGATTGAGGAGGTTAGGCCCGGTGGGAGACACCGCTATAGAACTATCCGCTGATTAGAATTCGAGATCTGAAATAACTCTTGTACCCTTATCAGAGGTCAGGAGGGGAAGGAGAGGTTGAGAGGATAGCTCTGGTGATGGGGTAAGGATATGGGAGATCTGGTGTTGGGGGTGAGGAGGGGGCTGCTGAACTGAAGTGTGGAATTCGCCGTTCGTGATGATTGTCGGAGGAGGATGCTGGGGATGCGGCGAAGAGATGGCCTGGGGAAATGTTGAAGATGGTTTGAAGAGAGGTGGGGGGACTACTCCAGATAGATGCAGAGGAGGGCCTGATGTAGAATCAGATGTAGAGGAGGGCCTGATGGAATTAATTAATCTCAAAATTGCTAATTAACAATCACAAATAACGTAACATACAGTAATATCTTAATAAAATATATTTCTTACTATGAGATAACTAATTTTTATTAATTATTTTAATAATAATATTTAACTAATATAAAATTAATTAATCACAATCTTAGTGCTTAATAATCATAAATATTGTAATATATAAAAATAGTTTAACCAAATAAAATTCTCATTATAATTAATCAGTTATTTTATTAATAATAATATTTATTAATATGAACTTAATTAATAAATATCAACATTAGTAACTATTAATCACACATAATATAATATAAACGTATATAGTCTAATAAAATATATTTCTTACAATGAGATAAAATATATGAACTTAATTAATAAATTAATTTTATTTTTAACAATTTCTTAATAATATTTTATTAATATTAATGAATTTATTAATAATTATTTAATAATAATTAATTAGTCAACTACTTATTAATAATTATTTATTAATATTTTATTAATATTAATGAATTTATTAGTAATTATTTAATAATATTTAATTAGTAAACTACTTTATTCATAATTAAGATTTTAATAATATAAAGTTTATCAATCACAACATTACTAATTAAAAATCACAAATAATGTAATACATAAGAATATTTAACAAAATATATTTCTCAACATGAGATAACTACTTTTTATGTATTAACTAATTATTTTACTAATAATAATATTTTTTAATATGAAATTAATTGATTAATCACACTATTAGCATTTGTTAATCACAAATAATGTAATATATAAAAATATTTAATCAAATATGGTTCTTACTATATTTGATTACTTATTTTATTAATAATAGTACTTTACTAATATGAATTTAATTAATAAATCTCAGTATTAGTAATTATTAATCACAAATAATGTAATACATAAAAAATTAATCAAATATATTTCTTATTATGAGATAACTAATTTTAATTTATTAATATATTTATAATATTTCATTATAATGGAATTAATGAATTTATCTCAATATTATTAATTTATAATCATAATTAATTTGAAATAATTAACCTTAAATTAATTACTTTTATATAATTAACAAATTCAATATTATTAATCATTTGTTAATGTTATGGTAGTTTACATATCTAAAGATGAAGATACCGAAAGATTGTCTGCATAGGCTAAAAAGGCCATGGTTCAAACCAGCGTAGAGGCTCCAAAGCCCAGCCAAGGGCAAGTCTATCGGCCAGTCGAGCAGACGAGTCATTTTTGACCAAGGGTCATCATTACCAACTCGAAGTGCTGGACAAGTCGGTCCCTCGTAATCAAGAAGACTTCTCTAGCAGACGTCTCGACTATACACTCGACCTGAATCTCACTCGGCTATCAAGTCAGGAAATCACAAAGACAACTCACGAACTGACTCACCTCTACTAAGGGAATAAGATCCAGCTAAGCTCACCTCAGATGTCAATCAACACAACAGCACTGATCAGTCATATCAAGATCTCCGCTCTGACAAATTCCCTGCACAAGCCGCTTATTCTACTCACAAGTCACTTCTCTGGGATCGCCATGATGCTCTTCTGGGATCGAATGACCTCCCCTCCAATCACCAACCGCCATCTAGAGAGGGAAGGACGACTGAGCAGCGGGCCTATTCTCTGCACTGTCTCATCTGTCAAATCCAGGATGTTGAGGGGACATCTCTCTCCTGTATTTGAATGACTTTCCTCCCAATCGCCAGTCGACACCTGGAAGGAGAAAGGTGAATCAGCCTCCAGCTCACCCCTCAACCACCTTCTGTGCATAATCAAAGCTGAAGGGACAAACTCCCAGAGGCGATGGGCTATAAAAGGGGTAAAATAAGGTAAAAAAGAAAAAGAGGATTCTTTTCTGCTACTTCTTGATAAAAGCTATGAATTTGCCTTTGCTAAAAAAGAATCATTAATTCCATAAGAGTACCCCCTGTATGGACCTTAATGACCCATGGACCTCTCAAAAAACCCTCCTCAAGTTTGCCGATTGACTTGACCGTCAGAGGTACTACGGGGGAAATTGGCCCCGTACTCCTGCGATTCTTACATGCAGGCTATCAGTCCACCCCGCGCGCTCAGAATCGGGCGTAGAGTCGGAGGAGGAGTCGGCCCCATCTCTTATCCTCCCAATCTTCGTTATCAGCGGAAGGCCCTCATCGACTGTGTGTTCACGGACATCAACAGTTTGGCACCCACCGTGGGGCCTACTTCCTTCTCTGAGAAGACATGCCCAACTTGGAGTAGGGACCTAATCTTGTCTATTCTTGAAAGATGCCGCTGGAATTGCACCATTCATGCTAAACAAAGTCTAGAATCACATCATTCAAGCTAAGGAGGATTAGCCTATGGCTCTGAGGAGACAACATAGGCGTAGCTCTTAAGGGCTTCAATAGTTTTCTGGGGAGTATTTGCCAGGTGGAACCCAGAAAGCCCTCCTGGAAAAGACACACCACTATGGTGATTGTCTGGCTTAAAGATGATGCACAGGCTTCTTATCACCGCCACAGATGAAAACCCCACCGCTTGGACAGCCAAGAAGCCTGGGGTTGGATCGCTAACAGAACCCTAAGGGTTATGATCAGATCTAGTATCACACAAGCTCCTTGTCGGCAATGGCTCACCTGAGCAAAGAGCAGCGATTAAGGCTGTGGCCGGCTCCTCGGACCATCACCGCCTTCAAAGGAGAGTCATTCCTCACCAAGGTGAGATTGTGGGAAAAACTCAAGGGCTCGCCATCTGGTCTTTTCAGGAAGATTAACAGCCTGACACCCCAACAAATGCTCAGAACCGCCAGAGTCAAAGTAAGACCTGGTGGTCGAAGCATGTGACTTGCACTCCCTCTACAAGAAGGCTCCTCCATTTATAGGATGGTCCGACCGTCGCTATCCCTGGAAATCCCAAGGGGAAGTCATGATCCCATCAAATTCCAGGGAACAAAGCTTCAGCGCATGGGGTTCTCACCAACAAGAAGCTCCCATCACAAAAGTTGCATGGGGCCTCCCCCTATTAAGCATCATCCTCCAAAAGCTCAATCAGCCGGACTCTGGCCATACAGCGCAACCGACGGTGGACAAGCAAGATTTGTTGAAAATCACCATGTTCACTGTCGACCAGCAAGGACCTCAGAAAAAACTCAAAGGTTCAGAAAGGTCCTTGGCTGATGAGATGACAAATATGCTAACAACTCAATAACGTCCAAAGCTAAATAGCTCACTCTCTAGAGGAAGAACAACCCCACCCTAATTCCGGGCGTTCCTCAGTTTGGTAACAAAGACAACCAATGGAGCAACGACTCACTCACATCAGAACAGAAATGATCACAGGCAAAAAAAAAAAAACAGCCAAGGAAGCTCCGCCTCAGAGACCTTACCCCCAGCCAAAAAGCCATCTTCAAAATGCACTTGGGCAAGAAACACGAGTCCGACACCGCCTGATGGAATAAATGTGAATGAGTTGTACTCTATCATGTATAAATTTCAAAACAATAAATGAAAATGTTAAATAAAAAGAAAGACATCAAAAGACCTGGTCATCTGGGCAAACGACTTCTCAGTCGGAATAAAGACCTTGGTACCTAATCTGGATAAAACCAAGGCACAACGACTCCTCAGTCGATCACAAGACCCTAGCACTGCCTCAAGATAGGCCCAAGATGCCACGACTCCTCAGTCGGTCACAAGGCCCTGGTGCCGCCTCAGTACAGGCCCAAGGCGCAATGACTTCTCAGTCGGAATAAAGATCTTGGTACCTAATCTGGATAAAACCAAGGTACAACAACTCCTCAGTCGGTCATAAGACCCTGGCGCCACCTCAGGACAGGCCCAAGGGGCCACGACTCCTCAGTCGGTCACAAGGCCCTGACACCATCTCAGGATAGGCTAAGGCGCAATGACTTCTCAGTCGGAATAAAGATCTTGGTACCTAGTCTGGATAAAACCAAGGCATAATAACTCCTCAGTCGGTCACAAGACCCTAACGTCACCTCAGGACAGGCCCAAGGTGCCACGACTCCTCAGTTGGTCACAAGGCCCTGGCGCCGCCTCAGGACAGGCCCAAGGTGTAACGACTTCTCAATCGAAATAAAGACATTGGTACCTAATTTGGATAAAACCAATGCACAACGACTCCTTAGTCGGTCACAAGACCTTGGTACATTCTCTGGGTAAAATCTAGGCATAACGACTCTTCAGTCGGAACAAAGCCCTTGGCCTTTCTTAAAGATAAGCCCAAGACATAACATATGGTTCGATTCCTTCTGCTCTCATCGTCCATAGTGGTCAAGACCTTGGTACCTTCTCAGGGTAAAACCAAGGCACAATAACTCCTCAATTGGAACAAAGCCCTTAGCCCTTCTTAAAGGTAAGCCCAAGGCACAATATTTGGTTCGATTCCTTCTGCTCTCATTGTCCATAGTGGTCAAGACCTTAGTACCTTCTCAGGGTAAAACCGAGGCACAACGACTTCTTAGTCAGAACAAAAGACCTTGGCTCTTCCTAAAGAATAAGTCCAAGGCAAAACGACTTCTCAGTCGGAACAAAACCCTTAGATCTTCCTAAAGAATAAGTCCAAGGCAAAACGACTTCTCAGTTGGGACAAAGCCCTTGGCTCTTCCTAAAGAATAAATCCAAGGCAAAATGACTTCTCAGTCGGGACAAAACCCTTGGCTTTTCCTAAAGAATAAGTCTAAGGCAAAACGACTTCTCAGTCAGAACAAAGCTATTGGCTCTTTATCTAGGAACCAACCAAGGCACAACGACTTCCTAGTCGGGTCCGAAGGACTTCCCTCCCCATCAGGAGTAACCTAAAGTACAAAGACTCCACAAGTCGGCAATCAAGTCTATGGTTCCCCACCTAGACAAACCAAAGACAACCCTAGAGTCGACTTTTATGAGTTATTTTCTGACTAAACAGGAGAAACAAAGACGTCGCTTCTTATCCCGCGTATGATATCTAATCTACAAGGACCAATACTCTTCTCAAAAAGAAAAATGGAGCCACAACATGAATCAACTACTCTATCAAGCATTTGCAGTTCTCAAAAGCAGAAAACAAGAGAAATCATTGCTCATTCAAAAAGGAGTTTTGTACATTCTTTAAAAGGCTTAACAAGGCTTACAAAAAAATCCTAAGGCTCAGGACCACTACCCGCGGAGTCCTTTCTCATTTTCTTCAAGGCATCCTAGAAGAACTCGGCTCCTCCGAGTCAGCCCCTCTTTTACATACCTCCATTGGCGGAGGAAGGGCCATCGCTTTGGGATCAGAGGAAGGCGAGGAGGACCACCCCATCTTAGGAAACTCCTCTCTGTCCAGAGCTTTAGCCCCCTGAAGACCGAGGTGACACCGGAGCTTCTCAAGATCTCTAGCCTCGAGATCACTAAGGGCCCTCGGCTCCAACACATTATCCTGCACCTCGGGCCAACCCAAGCAGGATAGTATGTTGTCGGCACTAAACACCCAGACGAAGAACCTCTTTCATTCTTCGTCTAGCTCTAGGAGATCAATGTCCAAGCGAAAATCGCCCCGACAGTGGAAAAAATAGTATGGGTCGCCCTCAGCAGACCCCACACTAACCACGTGCCCAAGCAAACTATTGCTGGGCATCACTTCTACCTCGGCGTAGATGTCTATAAACGCCATCAAGATATAGATTGCATGGGGATGGAACTGGCAGGGGGAAACCCCCAAAGCCGTAAAAACTTCCCTTACAAAGAAATGCAATGGCAGGCACAATCCACACTGCAAGTGCGCCCAATAGAGAGGGGAAAACCCCAAAGCCGTAAAAACTTCCCTTACAAAGGGATGCAGCGGCAGGCGTAATCCACACTGTAAATGCGCCCAATAGAGAGGCACTCGATCCTCCCCATGCATATGCACTGGAGTAATACTGTCTGGTGCCCCTATGGTCATCATTCGAGGAATGTCGTACTCATTATGCAACCAAGTTACCTCGTCCAAAGTCATCCTCAACCTAGATAGAAACAAGACCATGAGTCTCTTCTCGTGGTCATTCTGAGGAAAAGCCATGCTAAAATCTCTTAGGGAGTCAAAGGAAGGATCGACGAAGAGAAATGTTCCTGGTAAAGAGTGTTCTTTTAAAACAACACTGAGAACTATTTATAAACCTCTAAAGAAGCATGCAAAGCCCAAAAGGCACAGCCTTGGAGCAACCAAGGAAGATTCAATTTGAGAATCGAAACGAATTGCTCGAAATACTAACCGTCGCTTGTAACTCACGCCAATAAATTAGCAAGAGAGGCGCCATTTACTCTATCCACAACACCTTGTTTTCTCTAAAAAATCGGTTCCCAAAACTGACAGCATCAATCTACAAAAGATTGGCAGTTAGCAAATCCCACGCCACATCTCCAACCACGATCAACTGGCTAAAAAGTCTCAACACTCCGAACAAACTCATACTTATTTCACTCGGACCCGACTAAAGTCAACTCCAAATGAAAGGGGTCAACTGTTATGGTAATTTACCATCTAAAGATGAAGATACCGAAAGATTATCTGCATAGGCTAAAAAGGCCATGGTTCAAACTAGCTTAGAGGCTCCAAAGCCTAGCCAAGGGCAAGTCTATCGGCCAGTCGAGCAGACGAGTCATTTTTGACTAAGGGACATCATTACCGACTCAAAGTGCGGGACCAGTCGATCCCTCATAATCAAGACGACTCCTCCAGTAGACGTCTCGGCTATATACTCGGCCTGAATCTCACACGGCTATCAAGTTAGGAAATCACAAAGACAACTCACGAACCGACTCACCTCTACTAAGGGGATAAGATCCATCTAAGCTCACCTCAGATGTTAATCAACACAACAGCACTGATTAGTCCCATCAAGATCTCCGCTTTAACAAATCCCCTGCACAAGCTGCTTATTCTACTCACAAGTCCCTTCTCTGGGATCGCTATGATGCTCTTTTGGGCTCGAATGACTTCCCCTTCAATCACCAACCATCATCTGGAGAGGGAAGGACGACCGGGTAGCGGGCCTATCCTCTGCCCTGCCTTATATGTCAAATCCAGGATGCTGAGGGGACATCTCTCTCCTGTATTTGAATGACTTTCCTCCCAATTGCCAGCCGACACCTGGAAGGAGAAAGATGAATCAGCCTCCAGCTCACCTCTCAACCGCCTTCTGTGCATAATCAAAGCTGAAGGGACAAACTCCCAGAGGCGATGAGCTATAAAAGGGGGAAAATAAGGTAAAAAGGAGAAAGAGGATTCTTTTTTGCTACTTCTTGATAAAAGCTCTGAATTTGCCTTTGCTAAAAAAATCATTAATTCCATAATAGTACCCCCTGCAAGGACTACAATGGCCCAGAGACCTCTCAAAAAACCCTCCTCAAGTTTACCGGTTGACTTGACCATTGGAGGTACCACGGGGGAAATTAGCCCCGTACTCCTGCGATTCTTACATGTGCAGGCTATCAATCCACCCCGCGCGCTCAGAATTGGGCGTAGAGTCGGAGGAGGAGTCAGCCCCATCTCTTATCCTCCTAACCTTCATCATCAACGGAAGACCCTCATCGACTGTGTGTTCACGAACATCAACAGTTAATATAAATGAATTAATTATTAACAATATGGACTTACAACAATATGTTATTTTTAGTAATTTGACGTTTAGCACAACTTATGATTTACCAAACACGTAACTACTTATTTATTCTTATAAGTTAAGGTGTTTACCAAATAACTTTCTTATTATCTTGCATACTAACAAGTAGCAAAGAGTTTTGAGAATAAATAATAAGTAACTTACAATGGTAAAAAAAAGTAAGTAATAGCCAACATGCTCTAAGTGTCCCACAAATTGTATGTTTTGACTCCTAACTTGTTTTCTGTTCGGAATCCTGAGTAACTCTCTATCTTTTAGTTAGATTAATTATTTACTTGGTTAGTTATGTATCCTTGTAGTCTCCTTTTTGGTTTCAATTTACTCCTTTTGTTTGTTTTATGTGATGTTTTGTTGAATTTTTGTTAATGAAACTAGGTTTATTAAAAGATCCTAAACAAGGAAATATGTTTCTTATAATTCATTTCCTTATTTTTTAGCCAATCAAACAACCTCAAAATATTTTTTATAATTTCTTTCTTTAAAAATCACTCACATCATCCAATAATACGGTGACAACTCGTCTCATTTCATATCCTTTACAATTTTAAGAAGTGAATCAAACACAAGAAATCAACCTATTATAGGAAATATGTTTCCTTATCTTTAATTTCCATGTTTTTTTTGCCAACCGAACGAACCCTAAGTTCCGTGAAGCCATTGGCATTGAAATTCTCTTTTGATAGAACAAGTATAATGCATGTGCTTTTGCACGTGAACGCACATATTTTAGGTTTCGAATTTTTTATTGAATAGTAAAACAATGTGTCAATAAATAAAATTGTATAATAAGATTGCTTAAAAAGAAATATATGAATTAATTATTATTGTGTAGTTATTGCAAATGAATGTTTTCCTTCTAATATTCGCTTAGTGTTAACCTTTTTTTAAATAAGTTCCCAAATCTAAATTTTTTTTGGTCAATGAAAATATTTTATTCATCAACCAGTATGAGAAATTATGTACATCAAGATCTCAAAAATGTTTTGAGATATCAAAACCTGTAACCAAAAGCTCTAAAGAAGAAAACATAAACAGAGCATTTACAATGAGTTTAACCGGGCTTTATTTTCAGCTGAGATCGATGAATTCAGATTTGAGATCAGAATATCCATCTTTATGTGCTTGATCAAATATTCCATGCTTCTATGCTTAAGTTGGAAGATCATGATATTCCTTTCTCCCCAAATCCTGTAAATTGTAGCTAAAAATGTCATGCCCTTGATCCCTTTTTTGATACATTTCCCCCTCACTCTTGTACAAAACCAGTCCAATAGAAGTCTCCACTCGTAAGACTTCCAAGTGAATTCAAGCCAGTTCATGATGTCATTCCACACCTCACCTGAAAATATACAATCGAAGAACAAATGATTTCTATTTTCCAAGCTGTCGCCTGAACATAACCTGCATACATTTGTATTAATGACTTCCCTCCTCAACAACCTGTCTTGTGTAAGCAGTCGGTTGTGAACAGCAAACCAACTAATGAAAGAATGTTTTGGGTAGCTCATCCTTTCCCATATAGTATCATGCCATAGGACTCTATGTATAACAGGGGAAAAAGCATTGTATAAAGTTGATAATTGAGCTTTTGAATTTCCAAAATAGGAGCTCAGGAGCTGCACCAGATTATCAACCCCTCCATAGTGCATCACACCTTTATCTCTCTTCTTCAACATTTGTTTCCACATCCAAGAATCCCCCTTCCTTGCACACACACATGCTAGATGTCCCTATGTATCAAATATGTCCCATGAACTTATTTGATCCATAGAGATTCTTTATTTATATGGATGGACCATAAGTTTTTTAAAAGTGCAGCCAAATTCTATATATAGGCAGAAAAAACCCCAAGACCACCTTGCTTTCTTCCCAGGCATAAAGTTTCCCAAGTAACGAGAGGAGATTTTGAAGTTTGATTTGTTTTATCCCAAGGAAGTTCCTACACATTTCATCAACTTTGCGGGTAAGATTTACAGGCAAGATATAATTTGAAGTCTAATAAACTTGCACCCCCCGGTATGACACTCCTGATGACTTGTAATCTGCCAGCATAGGTAAGATTTTTATGTTTCAGCCAAGTCTGAAGTTGGTTAGACACTTTGTTTATGAGTGCATTGCAGTCCATATACGATAGTTTCTTGGAAATGAGTGGGACACCCAAGTATCTGATTGGAAAATCCCCTTCTTTGAATCCCAAGAGATTTTTAATTTCAGTCTTGACTGCATCATCAACTCCACCAAAAAAAATTGAACATTAATCTTGATTTGCATCAAGTCCAGTGATTTTACCAAAATTGTTAACACACTGGTTCAGTTTCTGAATAGAGTATACATCTCCCTTTCCAAAAGCAGCAAATCATCAACAAAGGTGAGGTGGGTAAGCTTTAATCTTCCACACTTAGGGTGAAATTTAAATAACCTGTCATGTTTAAGCATGTCCAAACATCTCGATAGATATTTCATGCCCAAGATAAAAAGATATGGAGAAAGCGGATCACCTTGTCTCAACCCCCTCTCACCCTTAAAATATCCATGGAGTGAACCATTGAGAGAAATGGAGAATTTGGGACTAGAAACACAAGTCATAATCCTATCAACTATGAACTCCGGGAACTTCAGCCCCTTGAGCATATTTTGTAGAAAACTCCAACTGATAGTGTCAAAGGCTTTCTTGATGTCCACATTTAACATAACTCTGGGAGATATATGCTTCCTTCCATATCCTTTAACTAATTCATGTGCTAACATTATATTACTTGTAATTTGTCTACCCTTAACAAACGTACTTTGTGCTTCATTCACCAAATGACCCAATACTGTTTTTATCCTATTTGCTAAGATTTTAGAAATAAACTTATATAGGCAATTGCAGCAGAAAATTAGCCTAAAATCAACAGGAGTTTTAGGACATATCACCTTAGGGATTTGTTACTGGGTGTCCCCTGTTTCTTACAAATATGCTATCCCGAGGACAGACTCAGTCGAGCCGACTCCATTCCCTAAAGACGACTCGAAAGGCAGACTCAATCGAGCCAAAGATTGCTACTCGGCAATCAGCCGACTCCTCCCCTGAGGGTGATTCATGACATTATTTCTCAACCTTATTTTACTATTTATGATCATCATTACGACTCCACGTCACCCGCCGACAAGCCTCAACGGCTACGAGTTCCCCATACCGTAGAAGTGACTCCACATCACCCGCCGACAAGCCTCGACGGCTATGAGTTCCCTATACTACAGAAGTGACTCCACGTCACCCGCAGACAAGCCTCGATGACTACTGATTCTCCATGTCACTGAAGTGACCTCCTATCACTTACCAATTGACACGTAATAGGCAGAGGGTGACTCATCCTCCAGATCACCCCTCTCCATCATCATAAGCCGCATTCTCACTAAATATTGATTTGACCCTTGGCGCCCTCTATAAATACATACGCTATTCATCCCAAAAGAAGGTTGGATTTTCTTACTACCTAAAAACTCTAGACACATATAAGAACACATCGTTCTTCCCTAAAACCCCACTCAAGATCACTAGCTAACTTGACCGTCGGAGGTATCACGAGGGAAACAAGCCCCGTACTCCTGCGATTTTTGTGTGTGCAGGTGATCCGCCCACCCTGAGCTCTAAGAACCAGGCATAAAGTCAAAGAAGAAAAGCGGCCCCCTCTTGACAGTTCAACCTCTCAACGATTCAGCAACTCTACAACTGCAACCCTTATCGACTGTGTGTTTACGGACATCAACAGTTTAGCACCCACCGTGGGGCTACTTTTCTCCTTTTTGAGAAAAAATGACAGGTTCTGAGCAAGGAGTGAACCAATCTTCCCTGGAGCCACCTCCTCCAAATTATCTAACCCAGGGTCAACTAGAGCAGGCAGTGGACAGTCTCTCTTCATCTCTGAAAGAGCAGTTCGCCACTCTGACCAATGAGCTCCTGTGGCGAATGCTGCGGTCGTCACGTGCCGATGACTAACCTCCACCATCCGGGGATCGACGATCAGGAGCTAATCCTCAGTCATCCATGGAACATTGAACACTTACGATAGTATTTCCTTTAAGATTTTAGTTTAATCTCTTGAATTTTGAAAATTCCCTATGAAGAATGCATGCCTTAGATATTTGATAATATATCTGATGAAGAGGCTTTAGCCAAAACTTTTGCGTCACCATACTAAAGGAAAAATGGAAGACCTAGTCATCTAGACACTCGGCTCCTCAGTCGATAAAAAGATCTTGGTACCTTCTCGGGATAAAACCAAGACACAACCCTTTGACCAACTCCCACAGTCACCTCTCGACCCTAGGGGAAAAATGAAAGACCTAGTCACCTAGGCACTCGACTCCTCAGTCGATAAAAAAACCTTGATACATTCTTAGGGTAAAACCAATGCACAACCCTTTGGCCGACTCCTACAGTCGCCTCTCGGCCCTAGAGAAAAAGTGGAAGACCTAGTCACCTAAGCACTCGACTCCTTAATCGATAAAAAGATCTTGGTACCTTCTCGGGGTAAAACCAAGACACAACCCTTTGGCCGACTCCCACAGTCGCCTCTCGGCCCTAGGGAAAAAAAATAAAAGACCTAGTCACCTAGGCACTCGACTCCTTAGTCGATAAAAAGACATTGGTACCTTCTCGGGGTAACACCAAGGCACAACCCTTTGACCGACTCTAACAGTCGCCTCTCGGCCCTAGGGGAAAAATGGAAGACCTAGTCACCTAGGCAATCGACTCCTCAGTCGATAAAAAGATCTTGGTACCTTCTCGGGGTAAAACCAAGGCACAACCATTTGGCCGACTCCTACAGTCGCCTCTTGATCCTAGGGAAAATAGAAGACCTAGTCACCTAGGCACTCGACTCCTCAGTCGATAAAAAGACCTTGGTACATTCTCAGAGTAAAACCAAGGCACAACCCTTTGGCTAATTCCCTCAGTCGTCTCTCGGCTCTAGGAAAAAATGGAAGACCTAGTCACTTAGGCACTCGACTCCTCAGTCGATAAAAAGAGCTTGGTATCTTCTCGGGGTAAAACCAAGCACAGCCCTTTGGCCGACTCCCACAGTCACCTCTCGGCCTTAGGGGGAAGGTAAGACCTAGTCGACTCTCTCGAGCCTAGGCACTCAACTTCAATGTTAATTCCTGCATCACTTCTTAATCAACAAGAATAAGAAAAATTCAAGACTTGGAAACACTCAAAACGAATTCATTTCTTCATTAACTTCTTATTTACGAAGTCAAAAGTGCCAATTACAAGTACTAGTAAGAAAAAATATATATAATATATAGGAGAAACATAACTAGTTCTTATTCTTCTTGATCCATGAGGGCCTCTGGAGGTAGAACGGCTGCATTGGCAGGTACCAGAGCCTCTTGGTCTTGAGCGCCAACATCGGCGGAAGGCTGAGGCATCACAGGGGCTTTAGTCCCCCCTTCCGTCAGTGGAGCAATAGCTGCAGATTCCTCACCCGCACCTTTTGAAGACTCACCTTCATCACTTAACAACAACCTCCCTTCCCTTGCCTCGAATCCCTAAGAAGAACGACACAGCAAGAGACTTGCAAGGGATAAAAACTCTCAGGAGGAGGATGCGAGCTAGAGGGTACCAACACGGTAAAATAATCAACCCTAGCTTTGCACGCCAAGGCTACCTCAAGTTTTCCAATGGGGCTATGGTGCCAGTCTTCGACTACCTTCGCCCTGTGCTACGTCGATTGCTCCTCCTCGAGGTCCCGCCTCATCTGCTCGATTAAAAGGCGACTCGATTGAACGACTTCCTCAACGGCTACCCTAAGGGCCTTTTCAGAATCAATCTCCTCGGCCAGAGTAGTCACTTCTCGTCCTGATCAATGATGTCTCGTTGAAGGTGATTGATCTCCCTCCTTTGACGAGCTACTTCACCTTTCAATTCCATTATTATGGATGCTTGCTTACACCCCTCGGCACGAAGCCCCCCCAGCACTTGTTCTCTGGCGTCTACTTCTCGACGCCAGCCAATTTCGGTGCTCTTCACCTCAGCCTCAAGAGTGATGACTTTATTCTCAGCCTCTCCCTGGGCCGCTCTCTCCCTCGCCAACCGGGACTCCTATTCCTGTGGAGCATCATGCATATGGGCGGACTGCTCGTATAACTCCTACTCCAACAAAGCCTCTCGGACTAAATAAGCCTTAAGGGCTAAATGCAAACCGAAACTTGGTATCCTCCTTAAGACCCGATCGTCCTTTGATAGGGAGAGTTGTTGCACGGCCATAATGGGAGCCGAAAGGGACCCCAAGAATTAAAGTCTCCTTGTCAAGAAAAGCCAAAGGGACAAACTTGTCATCTTCAGAAAGTTCTTTTCTCAGGGAACATGGACCCAGCGACACTCCCAACAACATTGCCTTGGCCTTATCCCATTCTTCAGAGTCTACCTCCGAAATCAAATGAGGGAAGGGCCAATTACCTCCCTCTTTCTCACTGGCATCATAATACTCGGTGGTCTCCTCTGCTTGGGGATGGGAGGAGAATGTCGCCTGCTCGGCTGACTCCCCTACTAGCTCAACCGGCTCCTTGCCTGGTCGGTAGGATAATACAGGCTTAGAAGCCAGACCGGTTGCCCTAGGTAGGGCGTCAACGATAGTATCAACCTCGTTTGCCCGGATGACCAATTGTTCTTCAGGAAGATGTGTGTTTGGGGAGAAAATTATTTGATTCATTGCCGTGTTCATTACAAACTTCAGACGTTTACAACGAAAACAAAAATTAGTCTTTTTATAAGACTTTTACACAATGAATACAAAATTACAATTCTCTTCAAACAGCGCAGAGATCGTTTATCGGACTTCTGCTTGCGTGGGATCTTGGCCTGTGACAGGGATGTTGATATCCGTGAACCACCATCGATCAGATCTGATTGCTGAAAAATTGGGCAGAGCTTCGTCTATCCGTGAAGGGATTGAGAAACCGTAGCTCTTATCTCGGCAAAGCGAGATAATCACTCTTCTTAAGATTACCACAACGGGATAATCCTAAGGAACGAACACGAGCGATGCAGATATGATGCGTTCCTCTTCTTTATGCCGACGAACTCGATCCGATCTCTCCTCCTCCTCTCTGAAACTTGTGGATCTTCACTCCTCAATTCGGCAGGGCTTCGCTAATTCTCCAAAATTCCAGATCTAAAAATATGAGGCTCCAGGGGCTGTATTTATAGGCTTACAGGAGATCCAGGTGGTTAAAACTAATCGAAAACCGTCAAAAACACGTCCCAAGTACGAGACAGCTCGGGGTGTCTCGCACCTGTGCGAGACAGTTTGTACCTTCTTCAGTATTTTGATTCTAATTCTTTCATCCGAACTCGGATTTGAGTGATTAAAGATGTGTTGGAAAGCTGACAAAGATATATACAACTTTCATGTTTTGACTTTATTCAGATTCAAAACGAATCATGGTCAAAACAGATCCACAAGTTCCGAGACACCTTTGGGTGTCTCGGCCAGGTCCGAGACACCTTTGGGTGTCTCGGCAATATTTTGGTCATAACTTCCTCATATGACTTCCAAATGACCTGATTCTAGATGGATTGGAAAACTGACAAAAATATCTACAATTTTCATGTTTTGCGTTTCTTCAGATTCAAAACGAATCATAGTCAAAATAGCTCCATAAGTTCTGAGACACCTTTAGGTGTCTCGGCCAGATCCGAGACACCTTTGGGTGTCTCGGCACTAATTTGGTCATAACTTCCTCAAATGACTTTCAAATGACCTGATTCTAGATGGGTTGGAAAGATGACAAAAATATCTACAACTTTTAAGTTTTGAGTTTCTTCAGATTGAAAACAAATCATGGTCAAAACAGCTCTACAAGTTCCGAGATACCTTTGGGTGTCTCGGCCAGGTCCGAGACACCTTTGGGTGTCTAGGCACTATTTTGATCATAACGTCCTCATAGGACCTCCAAATGACCAGATTCTAGATGGGTTGGAAAGCGGGCAAAAATATCTACAACTTTCATGTTTTGAGTTTCTTCAGATTCAAAACAAATCATGGTTAAAACAGCTTTACAAGTTCCGAGACACCTTTGGGTGTCTCGGCCAGGTCCGAGACACC
>BQKN01066077.1:401346-419626 GCA_022839385.1 Asparagus kiusianus
CATGAGCCGAGCCACCTTGAGGTGGCCGGCCACCCTTGGCCCGGGGCACAGGTTCGTTTGCCTATAAATAGGCTAGGGTCTGTTCATTTTAGAGGGTTGGAATTTTTGGAGAGAGGCGAAGCCCTGCAGGATTCGAAGCTCCAAACTTAAAAAGATTCAAACTTTGGGACGTCAAGGACTTGCTCATCCAGATCTGGAGCTCGGCGATCGTCAACGCCAAATAAGGTAGGTGTTCGAGAAGACCGGATCTCAGATCTACGTCGATATACTCCGGATCAAAGCTTGGTCTTTGATCCCGAGATTTGAGCGATTGTTTCCTTGGTGAAACAATCCCTCCGGCTATTATTTCCTTGGTGAAATAATACCCGTTATACTGCGTAGATCCGACCGGATCTAGATCTCGCGGTGGTCCACGGATAAACCCCGGCGCAGGCAAACAACCCACGCAAGCGAGCGACACCAAAACAGGAGCTCGCGATTTGTTCGAGAAAAGAGAAAAGTTATAATTTTTCTTTCTTTGATTTGATTTTCATTGTAAACCGGATCTTATAAAAAGACCGGATCTTTCTGTAACGCATAAAGTTGTTCTTTAAGATAGCAATGACGTCATCAATAAAGAAAGCACCAATTTTTCCCGCGAACATTACAAAAGTTAGAAATTTACAATGTCAAGAAAAGAAAACTCCTATGAAGTCTAGTGTGGACCCGTTCCGGCTCCAGAAGTTGGGGGTAGAAAGCTTCTTGAGGTAGCCGGCGGAAGAGTCGAGCGATATTGTTCCTCATCTGAACTATCCTTGGCCCCACTTAAATCGAACCCTGCTCCTCGCGCCTCCAATTCTTCAAATTTTCCTAAGCAGCTGGCGACCATGGAAGGATTATGAAGGCTATATAGACTGTTCTTCCACTCGGCTGGAATCTGGGTGGACATATAATCGCATCCGACTTTTCAAGCTAGTGCCACTTCGGTTTGATCGGCTAAACTCCCCCGATATTCATTACTAATATCCTGGCGACAAATATCAAGAACCTCCCGACAATACTCTTCGATGATCTCCTGGAGGGGTCTCAACTTCAGATGCTTTATTTCTTCTTGAAATTTGGCGAGGGTCACTTCCATTGTGTCTAACTGATGCTTTGCATGAGTCGTCGCCATCTTCTCCGTCCGAACTAAAACCTATGCGCGATCCCTTTCCTGTAGCGCCTCATTTAACTCTCGTCTAAGTTTAGCGAGTTGAGAGACGTCTGAAGTAGACCCTTTGGCAATCTGTTACAGAAGGACTTCCTCGTTGGTCCTCAATGGATCAACTTCTTTGAGAAGTTCCTGATGCGAGGTCCAGAGATGATCCACCCGATCGAATAGCTTGTCCTCCAATAAAACCCCTCGGAGGAAGTAGCTACGAAGAGCTTGATGAATACCCTAATCAGGAATCCTCCGAAGGAGATTCTTATCCTCTGGGAGACGGAACTGATCGATAGCCCTCCCCTGAATCTGGCAAGACCTAATGACGGACCCCCTAGCGTCAAGCTGGCATTCAGCTTTAAAGTAGAACTCTGTCCAGGGGGGCCCTCGTGTACTTAGCAGTGGGTGAAGGATGCACAATATTGTAGGACCTTAGCTGATCCCATTCCGCGTCATCCACGTCGGAAAAGCTATGTGGAAAAGGATAATCCCGATCGCAAGCAGGTGACTCCACCTCTACTTGAATCGACTCCTTCTCCTATCGAGACGACCTCTGAGGCTGTTCAGATTCTTTGGTTCTATCTCCTAGAAGAGTCCCAGCCGACCCTCTCGGAGGTAAGTCTCCTCGTGAATCTTTCGAAAGGACGACAACCATCTGAGTTCCTTCATCTCTCGGTCGAATTAACCCTTCGACCTCTATCCTCCTCCTCCTTTGGGTAAGGGGGAGCACCCTCTCCTCAGCAACCAGCGGGGCCTCTGAAGGAGGGACATTTGAGCGGAGGCACTTGGCCGGCCTAACGGAAGATTCCACCAGATGATCGGCTAACCCGGCCTGGGGTATTGCAGTTGCTCCCACTGACCCAGTAATAAGGGCAACGACTCTATCCGTGTTAGGAGCAGTCGTTGGTACGATTGACACCCCTGTCATTCGTAGAACGGACCTATCTAGTAGAACCTCAAAGCAACGGGAGCCTACAAATATCTTGATCAACTCAATATCGACCTTTTCTTCTTTAGATAATGCCCTCTTGACAAGTACGTCCCTCTGGATCTCAGGCCAATCGGAACAACCCATCTCTAAATCATCCCCGGCCACCCACACAAACTTCTCCTTCCATTCCTTATGGGAATCCGGGAGGTCTACGATCAACTTGAAGGGCCCCAACATCTGAAAGTAGTAGTGGGGTTCCTTCTGGCTTGCCTTTACAACCACAAAATAAGCAAAGAGCTTCATTGTGGGTTTGATGCCCAACCACTTACATATAACTGCAAAATCCACAACAATGGCTATGACGTTCGGCTTCATCTGCGCCGGTGAAACCCCTAAATCCTCGAATAAGTACTTTAAGAATGAAGGCAAAGATAATCTCAAGCCACACTCCAAATGATTCAGATAGAGGGGATGCTGCCCCGGCCTATGGTCATAAATGGCCTCCGTTCCCTTCGGGATGGACAACTTATACTCCTTGGGGATATCAAATTTTGTAGACATTGTCCTCAGTTGGGCCAGGGTCACCTTTGAGTGAATAATCTCTAGGAATTCTCGACGAGCGACTACCTCCGAATCCATGAAGAAACAAGAAGACAACCCACAAGAAAGACAAAATTAGAAGAAGGTTGAGGGAGAAGAACAGTTTGATCGGATGAACATTTCAAATGGTACTATATAGTCTTCTACTTTACAGCTGTCAATACATCCCAGCCGTTGGGGCCCATTTCATCCCACGGCTAGGACCTGGCCTCAAAAACCGCTGAATGACGTTTCGCCTCCTCTCCTCAAGAGCACCATGGTCTAACAAAGAGAACAACCCAGACAGCCTTGGTGAGGTCTGATGATGTCAGGCGTCCTAGTGTCCATAAAAGGCGCCACTTTACTATCAAAATCAGTTCTTGATACGGGTGTATCTTCTCTTCGGGAGCTTAGCGATCCTCATGGGAGCTTGAGGATAGATGATTCTCTTGATAGCATGAGAATAGGGGTGTAAAATAGTACAGTGGAACGCAGGTGGAAGCATGAAACGAGATGACGAGCAGCAGATTCGAAGAATCCCGTTTTTAGCTCGTGAGTCGACTCATACATGTACATGAGTCGACTCATCAGGTTGAGTCGACTCATGACTGTCATGAGTCGACTCACGAAACCCAGCCATTTTGCTAAAAGTCTCTGACCAGTCGACTCATTAGTTATGAGTCGACTTATATGAGGTCATGAGTCGACTCATAACTGTTCATGAGTCAACTCATCGGAGCTTTCCAGATTCGTTAAGGACTCTATTTACGTATTTTCCTATTTGGGTTGGGCTTGGTTATTTACCACTTTGCCACCCTCGTTTGTACACCTATATAAGGGATTGTTTTAGGGATTAAAACAATCAGAGAGTTTAATCAAGAGAGATTAGATTGTGATTTAGATTTGGAGAGCTTGTTCTTCAATTCTAGAGTAAGATTGTAAGAGATTGTAAAGTGCATACTCATAATCTATAGATGGTATTTTTCTTCACCAAAAACCTGAGTTATTCTTGTGTTCTTATTGTTTTCTCCTCAATCCACCTTTGATAATTCCACGATCAAAGGTGCTCACACGACAACTCGTATCAAGTTGGTATCAGAGCAATTAGATCAGGCGAAGGGGCATCCTGTGTATAGTCCTTACTCTATCACAGTACAAGAAGCTTGGCGAGATCCTTATTTCTTTGGAAGAAGTCCAGAAGATAAAGAAGGAGAAGATGTCTGAAGCAGATAATTCAGCAAGACTTGATGCCATGGAGAAACAGATCAAGACGATCGGTTCGACACTCAGTCAGCTCGTAGGTCTCATTAACAAAGGTGACAAAAGGGAGGAATCTTCTTCGAAGGGTAAGAAGAAACTCATCGAGTCCGACGAAGAGAGCGAGAAATATGATTCAGATGGGGAGGCTTAGATTGTTAAGACTGCATTGCATCAAGGGGGTAAGAATTCTTATCAGAACCTAAAGATTGACTTCAAGGTGGAGATTCCTGTTTATGATAGGAGTGTTAACGTCGAGAGGCTTGATGACTGGATCGAGCGGATGGAGACGTATTACTCTTTATGGTTATTCGTCAAAAGAGAAGATTTTATTTGCGACTTTGAAGCTTTCAGGGCACGCGTTGACGTGGTGGAAATCCTACTACAAGCAGGAGAAGAAGGCTGTGTTGTGGAACAAGTTCAAGGAGTTACTGAGGAAGCAGTTCTACCCTGTGGGATTCCTTAAAGAGCGTTGGTACAAGTGGTATGGCTTACGCCAAAGGGTCAATCAAACCATTCAAGAATACATCACAGAGTTCCAACAGCAGACGATGGTCCTCAACATTACGACGGAGGAATATTCTGTGTTTATAAAGTATATGGCGGGATTGAGCGATTACATCTGAATGGAGATGAAGCTATTCACGGTGGAATCAATTACAGAGGTGAGCGTGAAGGCTATTGCCCTCGAAGGCAAGCAAAAGAAGGACAACGAGGCTAAGGGAGACTCCAAACAGACGGGAGGCGAGTCTAGTGGTTCTCAATCTAAGGAGGAGAAGAAGAAGGGTGATCTAGGGAAAGCAGGGCTGATTTGTAGTCACTGTGAGAAGATATGGCACACAGCTGATTGGTGCTGGGGAGAAGTATCCTCATCTCAAGCCAAGAGGGTTGAAGAAGAAGGAGGATAAAAAAGCATACATGATAGCTCAAGGTCCAAAAGAAGTCCCGAGGATGACAGAGCCTAACAGCAGTCTCAACCTTATGGCAGGAAAGCAGACCACGAAAGAGGACGACAACCCGAGAAAGCAACTCTTTATTCTTAAGTTGCAAGTGAAGACCAGTTTGGTTGATGCCATTGTTGATTCGGCCAGTGAGAAGAATTTGATATCCGAGGTATTAGTTCAGAAGCTAGGTCTGAAGACGGTCAAGCATCCGAAGCCCTATCCATTGGAGTAGATTCAGTAGGAGGAGAAACTGAGTGTAGTTGAACAATGCACTGTCAGATTTGTGCTCCACGAGTTGTATATTGATGAGATCACATGCGACGTCATTCTATTGGATGTTTGTCAGATTATACTAGGCAATTCGTACTTATGAGATAGATATGCGATCTACGAGAGGCGGGCTCAGAAGTACACCTTCACTAAAGATGGTAAAAAGTTCATATTTCATTCGGCATCTCTTCCGAGGGAGACAAGCTTGGGGACAGTGACGCGAGCGAAGAGACTAGTGAATACAAGTAAGAAGTTTGTCTCACTGTGCATTAGACTTCCAGAAAAGCCACCGATAAAGGATTGCAACTTAGGGCGAAAGGTGACTATGACGAGACGTGGGACAAATGAGTTATTTCTGATCGAACGTCGAGACCAGGTTCCTAGCCGGGTCAGATGGTGCAGAAAAGATGGAGGAGCTCGAGAGTTTTCTCAGCAAAAATTCTAGCTTGAATGAAACTTCAAGTTCCTAAACAGGGGACCCATGATACGGGTATATCTTCTCTTCGGGAGCTTAGCGATCCTCATGGGAGCTTGAGGATAGATGATTCTCATGATAGCATGAGAATAGGGGTGTAAAACAGTACAGTGGAATGCAGGTGGAAGCGTGGAATGAAACGACGAGCATCAGATTCGAAGAATCTAGTTTTCAGCTCGTGAGTCGACTCATACATGTACATGAGTCGACTCATCAGGTTGAGTCAACTCATGACTGTCATGAGTCGACTCACAAAACCCAACCGTTTTGTCAAAAGTCTCTGACCAGTTGACTCATCAGTTATGAGTCGACTTATATGAGGTCATGAGTCGACTCATAACTGTTCATGAGTCGACTCATCGGAGCTTTCAAGATTCATTAAGGACTCTATTTACGCGTTTTTCTGTTTGGGTTGGACTTGGTTATTTACCACTTTATCATCCTCGTTTGTACACCTATATAAGGGATTGTTTTAGGGTTTAAAACAATCAGAGAGTTTAATCAAGAGAGATTAGATTGTGATTGAGATTTGGAGAGCTTGTTCTTCAATTCTAGAGTGAGATTGTGAGAGATTGTAAAGTGCATACTCATAATCTAGAGAAGGTATTTTCTTTCGCCCAAAACCTGAGTTATTCTTGTGTTCTTATTGTTTTCTCCTTAACCTACCTTTGATAATTCCATGATTAAAGGTGCTCGTACGGCAACTCGTATCAGTTCTACTTAATCTCTGCCCATTTATTTTCCCATTGCATCCGACAACAGCCGCATCCAAGAGAAAGGGGCTGACTGTTATTGAGTGTCCCCTGTTTCTTACAAATATGCTATCCTGAGGATAGACTTAGTCGAGCCGACTCTATTCCCTAAAGACGACTCGAAAGGCGGACTCAGTCGAGCCAAAAGTTGTTGCTCGGCAATCAGCCGACTCCTCCCCCAAGGGCGATTCAGGATATTATTTCTCAAAATTATTTTACCATTTATGACCATCATTACGACTCCATGTTACCCACCGACAAGCCTCGACAGCTACAAGTTCCCCATACCGCAGAAGTGACTCCACGTCACCCGCCGACAAGCCTCGACGGCTATGAGTTCTCCATACTACAGAAGTGACTCCACGTCACCTGCAGACAAGCCTCAATGACAGCTGATTCCCCATATCACTGAAGTGACCTCCCATCACTTACCAATCAACACACAATAGGCAGAGGGTGACTCATCCTCCAGCTCACCCTTCGCTATCATCATAAGCCGCATTCTCACTAAATGCCGATTTGGACCTTGGCGCCCTCTATAAATACATACACTATTCATCCCGAAAGGAGGTTGGATTTTCTTACTACCTAAATACTCTAGACACACATTAGAACACATCATTCTTCCCTAAAACCCCACTCAATATCACCAGCTAACTTGACCGTCGGAGGTATCACTGGGGAAACAAGCCCCGTACTCCCACGATTCTTGTGTGTATAGGTTATCCGCCCACCCTGAGCTCTGAGAACCAGGTATAAAGTCAAAGAATGAAAGCGCCCCCCTCTTGACAGTTCAACCTCTCGACGATCCAGCAACTCTACAACCGCAACCCTCATCGACTGTGTGTTTAGGGACATCAACAGGATTAGTGTAATTGAGGTGGAATTTACCACACCCAACAGCTTGCCTAAGTTAAAGAAATCTTCAATGGCTAGTGTAACTTCATCCCCTACAATCGGCCAACCAGATTCGAAGAAAGAGACATCATACCCATCAGGGCCATGTTCCTTGTTATCTGACATTAAAAAAATAGCATCTCTGATTTCATCTTTGGTTACAGGTTTAGAGAGTAAACTGGCTTGAGTACTAGATAGACACGGGCCAAAATGGATGATGTTTGTATCAGGATCATTTGTAGTAGTTGCCTTCCCCATAAGGTTCTTATAGTATGAAACAAATTCATTTGTAATTTCATTATTATCTGTAAATCTGTTTCCAGCATCATTGTAGAGGACCCTCACTTTGTTGTGATGTCTATTGATTTTTATGACAGAATGGAAAAAAATCTGTGCATCTGTCTCCTTTTATGCTCCAGGCAATTCTGACTTTCTGTTGATAAAAGGACATTTCACATTCAAACAGCTTATTATATACAGCTAAGCATTCCCTTTCTTTGTTTATGAGAGAATAACTAAGAGGATCAAGCTGGAGATTCTTTTGAACATCTTCTAAAGCATACCTAGCTCTTTGGAGCTGTTCACCGATATTGTGGAAATGTCTCTTGTTCATATCTTTAAGAACTCCTCTCAGATTTTTTTAATTTTGTACAAATTAAGTACATATGAAATCCTGTAATGTCAGTTTGCCATATGCTAGCTACTGCTAGTAAGAAACTGTCATGTTTTGTCCACATGTTGAAGAATTTAAAAGGCCTTTTACCATGCACTTTAACTTCAAGTATAGTAACCAAAGCCGGAGAATGATTTGAAAATTTTGGGAGAAGGAATTCAACATGACTTGAATTGTAAACATGTATCCAAGAATCATTTGCCAAGGCTCTGTCCAGCCTACACCAAACCCTTGAGTTTGAGTCTTGCTTATTGTTCCAAGTATAGAAGCAATCAATAGTTTTAAGATGATTAAGCAAACAATCATGAATCAATAGTTTTAAGATGATTAAGCAAACAATCATGAGCATAGAACCTCCTAATTTTTCATCATTGCTAATAACTGAATTAAAATCACCACGCAGAAGCCAAGATGCACTTCGAATAGAATTTTGAATAAGTTTTAGTTCCGCCCATAAATCCTTCCTGGTTATCATATGGTTAAATCCATAAACTGCATATATGACACTATCAAAACACCCATTTAAAGATTTGACAGTGCATGAAATTTGTTGAGCAGAAATTCCAATAATGTTGATGTCCAGAATATTTGGATCCCACATAATCAAGATCCTGGTTTTCCCAAATCTAAAATTGTTCTTAAATAAAACTGTTAATTATATAAGTTCTCTTAAATATACTATTCTGACTTGAAAGTTTTTAACTTTAACTCTAAATTAACTAAGCTGTATTAATCTTGCTAGCTTTTTTCTGATATTCCCTAGATTGTTATACTTGATACCTGCAACATATTGCAATGGTTAATTCTCATTATAATTATTTAATGGTATAACTTACACTAAATCCTTATGAACTTTCAGCCTATATGAACTTTTAAGATTACACAAAATCCCTAATGACTTTTCTGTTTCAAAGAAGACCCTAATAACTTTATGAATTTTGCTGATAACCCTATACATTAGAACCAGAAAATGACATAAAAAGACATTTTGAAAGTTATTGGGGGTTTGGTGTAATTTATCTAAAATACACTGGGGGGCTTTCTACAAAAGTTATTATGGGTCTAGTATGATTTCAAAAGATCGTAAGGTCTATTTACTATAAAATACTAAAAGTTCATGGGGGTTTACTATAATTTACCTTATTTAATATTAAAACTCTTAGTTCAAGTAATACTATTAAAATAATTATATTGTCTATATATTATAAAATATTTATCTAATTTAATTTTTACCTATGCTTTTAAATAATTTAGTACTATAAACATTTTATAAATTTTTATTATACTATCATTAACAATTAATAGTATTATTATTAATATTAAATAGTTTTTTTATAAAAAGGTAAATTTTCAAACATTATCGAGTATAGATTATTCAGTATCATATAATAATCTTCAAGAAAATACACTAAAAAAGTATTAAAAATTATTTATTTAATTCATTTAATAATATAGTACTAAATAAATAGTATAATTCATAATTTATGTGAAATTATTAAAATAATTATACTATTCACGTGATTCAAAATTTATTCTGTTTATTTTATTGCTTATTGAATTATAGTATATTTTTAATAGTATCTAGTAATATATTATTCTATTTATACAACTATTTTTATTATTTTATTATAATTCATAAATAAATATTATACTAATTTAATTGGTTACTACTAATAATTGTAAATACTTATTTTCATAAATTATTTTTAAATAAGTAATAGTTATAATATTATTGATAATCATAATTATTTAAGAATGTGAGCAGATGCATAAATAATAAGAGGTTATATTTAATGAAAGATTAATTAGAGATAATAACATAATTAGAATTTATCAAAATTTAAGAGTGCAAAAAGAAAATTAAAAGTTTTAATACCCACATCCTCTTTTTATAGTAGTATACAGATATAAATTTTCTCGTCCTCAAAATTTGTTGGGAGATAGTGTAAAATCCATTCTCTAGACTTAATTTCTCTTTTAACGGCATGATTTTTTTAATACACCTCGAAATCGAACTAAAGACCATGAAAATCATATTAGAATCTCTCAATCGTTCAAGTCACCCACGATGAGTCCCATCAACATTGATTATTGTTGTAGTTCGAATCATTATTCTCAAGATATACATAGGATATGTATGCGATGCTTTGATCTTGGGACCCTTGATCTCACCTTTAGATCAAAGCTACGTCAGGGGAGTTTTCTGATTGGCGTTTCTTTTGTTGAGACATATGCGTGATAGTTAACCAAAAAAATTTGAAAAGATGGTTTGGGCCACATGATGTTAGAAGTCTGTGTTGGGGTTGAACAATTGACAACCCATGCCCTTCGGATCTTGTGACGAACAATTAGCAAGTAAGAAATCACAACGAATTGAAATAAAAAACTTGTAGGAAAGAATAAATAAAAGAGAGAACACCAGATTTAACGAGGTTCGACAAACGTGTCTAAGTCCTCGGGAGCTACACCAGAAATCTTTGATTATTGATGAAGATTACAAAGCTTGCAATAGGTCACTCTCTCTCTCTCTCTCTCTAAGATATCTGATCTCAAAGTGCTCTCAAAACCCTCTTTCTCATGTATTATATCTCACAAAACTGTTTAAGGATATATATAAACCTAAGTCAAAACAAATTCCAAACTGAACCAGGAACCCAAAAAAAACTACTTTTGGTCGACTGATAGCTTGTGTCAGTCGACTGACCAGAAGGTGTTTTTTCTCAGGACTGCCCGTGCACATTATCGGTCGACTGATAATTCATATCGGTAGACCTATCAGTCGACCGAACAGAAACTTTTCTATTTTCCTGGCATTCGAATCGATCGACTGATATCGAATGATGTCTTCTTTTTTCTACTGTGTATTTGTGCTTCCATGTTTGGGTCTACACTCTCAAAACCAACAATCTCCCACTTGGAGACCAAACCTACATCAACAAGTTCTCCCGGACTTCAGCCATCTTCGCAAGCATCTTCTCCTCCTCGAAAAAATTTCTTTCTTCAATCAACATCATTCTCGGTGATCTCACATATCCTCTTAGTATGGTTCCACCCTCATCTCCTACTCGTGAAGACCAACTAAAGTTATGCACAACTCTAGTTTCTCGATGGTCATTACCTTAGTCAACATATCTGTAGGATTTTGTCTCCCCAAAATTTTCTCCAATAGTAACTTCCCGCCCTCTATCAGCGAGCATATGAAGTGGAAACACACGTTGATGTGCTTCATTCTGGCATGATATACTGGGTTCTTAGCAAGGTGTATAGCACTCTGGCTATCACAATAAAAAACTCTGTTCCTCCGCTTCAGACCTAACTCTTCCAGACATCCGGTCAACCAAACCATCTCCTTTCTAGATTCAGTCACTACGACATACTTTTCCTTAGTCGTGGACAACGTTACTATCATCTACAAACGTGAGACCCAACTCACTGCTGTTGACCCTAAGGTAAAAACATACCTCGTGGTACTTCGCCTCGTATTATGATCACCGGTAAAGTTTGCATCAACGTATCCCTGTAGTACCAACTCCTTTCTCCCAAAACACATTGGCATATCCATAATCCCTCTTAAGTATCGCAATATTCACTTCACGACCTCCTAACCCTGCTTCCTTGTATTGCTGAAAAACCTTCTGACAACTCCCACTGCATGGGCGATATCCGACCTCGTGCAAATCATCGTATACACGAGACTACTAATGGCTGATGAGTATGACACTCTGGTCATGAACTCCTTCTCTGCATTTGTCTTGAATGACTACTCATCAAATAACCTTAACTAACTTCTAAGGGGCATGCCAATGGCCTTCACATTCTACATGATGAATCTCTGAAGTACCTTCTCAATATATTCAGCCTGACTCAACTTCAGCATCCCTTTAGCCATATCCCGACTGATTCATATCACAAGAATTTGCTTGGTTGCACCAAATCCTTCATGACAAACTCCTTTGCTAACTGCTTCTTTAACTTGTTTATCTCCTGTAAACATGGCCCTGCAACTAACATATCATCTACGTACAACAATAACATGATATAGCTGGACCCAAACCTCTTGAAGTAGCAACAATGATCTGAATTGCATCTGCCATAGTCATTGCTCTGCATGAAGTTATCAAACTTCCTGTACCACTGTCTTGGAGCATGTTTCAAACTGTACAAGATCTGCTTGAACCTACACACCATCTCTTCCTTTCCTTCCTTTATAAAGCCAACAGGTTGCTTCATGTAGATTATTTTATTCGAGTTACCATGAAGAAAGACAGTCTTCACATCCAACTGCTCAAGGTAGAGATTTTTAGCAGCTACTAAGCTTAACACTACTCTGATGGTTATAAGCCTCACGACATGGGGAAATATCTCCTTGTAATCCACTCATTCCTTTTGTTAGAATCCTTTCATAACTAATCTAGAATTGTATCTTTTGCTTTCATCACTCTCCTACTTGACCCGGTAGACCCACTTATTATGTAAGGATTTTTTCTGCACAGGTAGCTGGGCTAACTCCCATGTATCATTCGAGTAGAGAGAATTTATATCTTCTTGCAGCGCATGCTTCCATTGCTGAGATTCACTAACTTGCGTTGCCTCCTTATAACACTCCGCTTCTCCACTACCTGTCAAAAGAAAGTAATCTAGCAACGAAAGATATCAGGAATTTGGTTTGGGTACTCTGGATGACCTCCTAAACTCCTCACCCTAGGACCTGTCACTGCACCTGGAGTCTCCTCTGTTCTTCGGTCAGAACTGACATTGTCTCCCCCATTTAGAAGTTCTTCTAAATCCATGTACTCGGATCCACCTGCATCCTTAGTGTTGCTTCCACTACTTTGGCTATCCTTGACATTGTCTCTATCCTCGTACATCACCTCTTCATTAAATATGATATCTTTACTCATGATGATTTTCCTGTTCTTATCATCCCATAGATGATATCCGAACTCATCAAGACCGTATCCAATGAATGTACACTTTTATGACTTAGCTTCTAGCTTGTTCCTAACATAGTCACTGATATGAACATATGCCACGCAATCAACGACCCTCAAATGTGAGAGATTAACTTTCTTTCCACTCCAAATAACTTCTGGAATCCCAAAATCTAATGGAACTGAAGGCCCATGATTTATCAAGTATGTATGCACCGCGTTCGCCCAAAACATCTTAGGTAGACCTGCATATAAACACAAGCTCCTCGCACGCTCTGTCAATGTTCTGTTCATTCTCTCCGTAACGCCATTCTGTTGTGTTGTTTCTGGAGTAGTCATTTCTAAGCGAATCCCATTCAGAGTACACAACTTCTTAAACTTCTCCAGCTCGTATTCTCCACCATTATCGATCTCAGACACTTCACCTTCAGATTTGTATTATTCTCTATCATGTCTTTCCACTTCTTGAAGATCCTAAACACCTCTGACTTGTGCTTCATGAAGTATACCCATACATTCCTTGAGTGATCGTCGATAAAGGTGACATAATACGCCGAACCGTTAAGAGAAAACATGCTAGCTAGACCCCATACATCTGTATGAGCTCTAACTTGTGAGCTTTTGGTGGTCTTCCACTCTTTTGAAAGCTGGCCCTCTTCTGCTTCCCATAGATGTAGTCTTCACAAACACCAACTTCCACTGAATCAATGTCAAATAGCTTTCCGTGAGAGTGTAGAATCTCCATACCCTTCTCACTCATGTGTCCTAACCTATTGTGCCACAGATCTACACTTTCCTTGCTAGTTGTAATTGCGAGGGTGTTTCTCGCATATGAAGTTAAATAGAGAGTTTCGGTTTTGTTGCCGTGAGCAACCACCATAGTACCGTTGGAGATCTTTTATGAATCCCTGGTAAATGTCGAAATATAGCATTTTGTTCCAAGATGGCTAATTGAAAAAAGATTCCTCTTCAGTTTTGATGCTTGTCCGACGTTCTTCAGAGACCACTTAGAACCTTTCATCTGAATCTGCACATCATATCTTCCCGCAATACTGCAAGGGTCGTTGTCCCCTAAGTATATTTTTCCAAAGTCCCCTGCTACATAGTTCTGAAGAATATTCCTATTAACAGTAGCGTGGAATGAGGCTATTGAATCAATAACCCATCAACTGGTGTTACTGTCTATAGCAAGGATCAATACATCCTACATAATATGATCCTCCTGCTTATTTACATCCTTCTTTGATGCTTTGCAGACTGAAGACATGTAGGCCTCCTGACCATAGTTCTAACACTTCCTTTTGATAAGCCTCACCTTCGAGTTCAACCTCTTCTTCTTCGACTTCGACCACTTCCTGTTCTTGTTACCCTTGTTCTGACTTCGGCCTCTCTGCTCAAAATTTAGGGCTGAACCTGAACCTTCTAATTCGAACGACTTCCTTTTAACCTCCTCAGATAGAATCATACTGACGACCTCACTCAACTTTAACTTCTCCTTTCCTACCGAGTTGCTAGTTACGGTCACACAACCTGCCCAACTATCTGACAACTATGATAGTATCAGTAGGGCTTGTATTTTATCATCAAACATGATATCGACGGAGATGAGTTGATCAACAATCATGTTGAACTCGCTGAGATGCAACATGAAGGAGTATCCTTCTGCCATCTTGAGGTTAAAGAGTGTCTTGACGAGGTGAACCTTGTTTGCAGTTGACAGTTGCTCGTACGTCTTTGTGAGCACTTCCACAAGCCCCACCGCCGTCTTCTCCTTCAATATATTGTGGGTGACTGACTTTGTGAGTTACAGCCGGATCTGCCTTAGAGCCTTCCGATCCAGTATTTTTCAGTCCTCGTCGGTCTCATCCTTCTTCTTTATCTTAGTTTTTCCCATTAATATACGATAAAGATCCTTCTAGTACAGATAATCCTCCATTTGCGACTTCCAGTAGGTGAAGTCTGATCCGTCAAACTTTTCAATCTTTGATTTGTTTTCTTCTGCCATAGCACTCACACTTGCGAACGAAACGCTGATACCAGTTGTTAGGGTTGAACAATCGACAACACATACCCTCCAGATCTTGTGACGAACAATTAGCAAGCAGGAAATCACAGCGAATCGGAAAAAAAAACTTACAGGAAAGAATAAATAAAAGAGAGAACACCAGATTTAACGAGGTTTAGCAAACGTGCTTACATCCTTGAGAGCCACACTAAAAATTCTTTGATTATTGAAGAAAATTACAAAGCTTGCAAGGTCACTCTTTCTCTAAGATCTTTGATCTCAAAGAGCTTTCAAATTCCTCTTTTTCGTGTGTTATATCTCACAAAACCGTGTATGGATATATATATAAACCTAAGTCAAAACGAATTCCAAACCGAACCAGGAACCCAAAAAAATGCTTTCGATTGATTGATAGCTTTGCGCCAGTCGAGTGACCAGAATGTGTTTTTTCTCAGGACTACTCGTGCATGTTATCGGTTGATTGATAATTCGTATCAGTCGATCGAATAGAAACTTTCATGTTTTCCTGGCATTCGAATCGGTTGACCGATATTTCTTATCAGTCGATCGATGGCTTCTTTTTCTGTTGTGTGCTTGTACTTCTAGGTTTGGGTCTACACTCTCAAAACCAACAATCTACAAGTAATCATGAATAGTTTATGTCGTGCCATCTAAAATAGATCATCTGCCCATACCAAATTCTAATCCTGAAACAGTTGCTACCCCATGTGTTACAAGGAGCAGACATACATAGATTTTAAGCATAGAGTGTTCAAGTTAAATATGACTTAAATGCCTTATAATTTCACTCATTTGCACTTAAATACCTTTAGTTATTTTTCTAGCATTTATATGTTCTAAGTTGTTTAAAATTTATAAGTGAACACCCTTTGTTATGCAAATATGAAGAACTTGCACCCGAATGTTCTCATAAATATACAACATTCACATATTAATTTTAAACCTTTTAACCATTAATATTTATTAAATATATTGTTAATTCTACCCTAACTTCTCAGATAAATTAAACTCAATTCTATTTTAATTATTGTATAGGAACTTTTGGGTGAAAATAGTCATGTTTGCATAATAAAGGGTGCAAATGTGTCAATTTTAAATAACTTGAAGTATGTAAATGCAAAAAAAAAAAACAGTTGAGGACATATGAGTGAAAAGTGAGTGAAAATTTATAAGGTATTAAGTAGCGATTATACAAAATAAAAAGGGGAAATTGCTTCTAGCCGCCAATATCCTTACAAGTATCCCCCCCCCCAAAGCCTTTTTCAACACTCCCAAATCCCTCAAAAGTAAAGACACAATTCTTCGAGCCCCCAAAACACAAAACCCAAGACTTTAAAACATGTGAAGATCATAATACCCTTTATTTATCTCTCTCTATCTCTCTCCCCCTCTATTTTTTATGATGTCACTGTGATGATTTGAAATGGGTTTTGGGAGGAAAATTCTAGTTCCCTCCAAAATTTTCCAATAACGTTGACATCGGCGATGAAACTTGTTAGACCCTAGAGGGGGGGGATGATTAGGGTCTTATGCTAATCTAATCCGATTTTATACAAATTAAAACTAATAACAAGTTATTCTAGCAAGTATAAAATATAACAAGATATATGAGCTAGGATGAGCAATATAAACTAAGGGGTATATCCTAGCAATGAGATATACTATGAATTATATGTAAGGATATACAAACTAATACAAGGGTGAAATAAACAATCTACCAAAGTGATAGGGTAATATGAAGTGCAATACACAAAGGTAATATAAGATATGAATACAAGAATAAGAACGCCAATGCAATCACAAACAAAACGATATGATTACGGAGTTCGGTCTAACCACTTGACCTACGTCTCCGCTCCTCACCTCAAGGAGATCTCCACTATCACAATCGAGTTTTCTACGTTTACCCGAATAACGTTTACACCACACAATACGGTTTTCTAGTTTATCGAAAACTCTATAATCTCACAAACTCTTGTAATCCCACTCTACACCCTCTTAAGTATTGAACTAGTCGTGTCTCCCTCAAGTGCTTGGATACAACCACTCCCTAGATTCGTCAACCAACGCCACTCCTCTTGGGACGATCCCCGACTCTTGCCACACACTTCTCTCGGTGTATAAGTGTATTACAAAGTGATCTCACATTAAAGCATAATACAAAGTGTTTGTTTTTTATAATGGATGAGAACGAATTATAAGCTCACTCTCTAAGTTACACAATCCCACAACCCAATTATACTATGAATGTAAATACAATAAGCTCAATGGTTGTGTATGTGTAAACAAAGAGAAAATAAAATCAACTAAACTCAATATGAATACTAGCTTAATAAAATGACAATCAAACAATATAAAATATAAAGCTAGATTGAGTTTAGAATACTTCTCAATAGATCAAGAGTGAAAAGAGAAGAGTTGGATGCTCAAACACCAAATAGATGATCTCCTCAAGCTCTTGTGGAATTAATTCACAAAACCGAAACACTCAAATGCTTAAAAGCTTATAAACACACTTTAAACAAACTTAAACCCTTGATTAAAACTTTGTTAAACCTCTTGGATTGCTACTGAAAACTGAGGTATAATAGGGTATTTATATGAAATCCTAAAGCTAAGAGAAAGCCAAGAAAAGACCAAAAAACCAGCTCAACAACGGCTCTGGAAACTAGCCGTTGGAGCAGATTTGACAGTACGGCGGTCGACCGTGGTGGTCGACCGCGAAGGTCATCAAAGCAGAGAAAACTTCCAGAGAGTTCGACGGTCGACCATGGTGGTCGACCGTGGGAATTTTCAGCTTGACAGTCGATCGTCACGGTCGACCGTGAAAGTTACTGCTGCCCACTCAGGAAAAGAACTAGGCGCGGTCGACCGCAAACTGATACATAACATATCAGGTTTGAAAGATATTTTTCTGATTTTAAAACCCTGTTAAAATATATCAAATAAATTCCAAAAGATATAAACTTTGGGAATGATTATAGACATGATAATATACATGCTATAAAAACTGGTTTTTAGAAAGGACCTCCCAAATGAAAAATATCATCATTTTACAAAATAGTCCAAAACATAAAAATGTGAACATATAAGTTTTGATATTCTAGCTTAACCATATTTTAAAACAATACAAAATGATTTTGTAGACTTAATAAAAGATGTATATGAATGTTATTAAGTCCATAAACTGAGAATACAATATTTTTACAAAATTACACATTCTATGCAATAAATACTAAAAAACAATAGAGTATGAAATATGTAATTTCATATATATAAACATAAAAACCCAAAACACATGTATGTAATATATATATATGCATAGAAACCAAAACTTATATATATATATATATATATATATATAT
>BQKN01066077.1:419726-444064 GCA_022839385.1 Asparagus kiusianus
TATATGATTGAGCTTAAAGTACTTAACACACATAATATAAAACCTAAACTAAATTACCCAAGCTTGATCTTGATCTTCAATAAGCTTGACTTGATACACTTGCGGATGAAGCTTGAACTTGAATCTTTAACTTTGAATTGTATTGCTTCAACCACTATTCCACCAACATCCATTTGATATGATTGTTATGGCACAATCCATCCAACCTCCAACTTGTTGTTGGTCTATAATATATAAATAAATACAAATACTAGACAAACAACATTAGTCGTAAATTGTTTATTAAACATCATCAAAATAAGAAGGCCAACAAAACTTTCCTAGCGTTCATTCATGAGGTGAAGAAAACTGCGATCTTGAAGACAATAATGACGAGTTGCGATGGATTCAGCATCGCCGTTCCGAAGAAAAAGGCGGGAACTCCGGCGACTCCATGTGTATTTTTTTCCTTTTTTAATGTGTACTTGAATCTGAGTTCTATATTTTTTGTTATTTTACATATTATTGTAATTTTTTTAAAAAATCAATGACTTGAGATTAAAGTAGAGTCTATAAATTTATATATTGTTGTTATTTTATTGTAATGAGTTTGTTGTTAAGGTTATGAGTTGGTTGTGAAGGAAGATTACGTGTTGGTTTTGAATGTTACGAGTTGGTTGTCAAGATTACGAGTTGATTGTGAATGTTACGCTGAAGAAATTTCGTGCTAAATCTACATGCAAAATACACAGCGGGAGTATGTATGTACAAAATTACTAAGCATGTAGAGAACATGTGTATGTGTAAATTTTGATATCCCGAAATAGGGATTTCATTTGTATTGATAAGAATAGCTTATTACAAACTAATGAATCGAAATTACAACAGAAGCAGAGGGAATGCCCTCCTTGTTTAACGTGAAGACTTTGGTAGCGATAGGACGCCTTGCTCGGTTCTCTCACCGAGTCTGCTTCCCTTGGATGATTCGACTAAGGTTACTGGTGAGCTTCAGTACGCAGTAGAAGCTCGTGCTGGTCGAGTTCGAGTTTTCGAGTTCGATGGCGATCGGGGCCTGAAGCTAGGAGAGGATGTTACAGTGCAAATGTCATGCAAAGAGCTTGTCGTCAACTTCGTCGAGAGTTGAGAGTTGTCGTTCAGCTAACTGATTGAATTAATCAATTAACTATGAGCCAACCGAACCCCTTTTCTGTAGCCAAGAGAGGTTCTTAAATAGAGGAGAGACGGCGTGGCCACTCCTTAAATCATGGGATATGACCATGTACTGTTGGGAGATACCATGCTTCTTACTTGTACCATGAGTGGCTGCTTGATAGGCTCGGAGTGCTGCACTCTCCCTATCACGTTGCGGGAAATGGGAAGGCCCATCCCTGTACGTGTGATACTGTGGCTGTCAGGTACTCTGACTAGTTCGGCGAGCTTACTGATCATAGGCGAGTTTAGCTCTTGACTCGTGCAGGCGAGGCGAGCTTCATGCAGGCGGACAACTTGAATACGCAGGCGGGTTTCATGTTTATCTGCAAAGGTAATTTTTACCATCTACAAGACCCCCTTTAATGTTTTTAGACCTAAACCAACTTGCGTGTGGTCTGGAACACTTTGAATAAAGAGGTCCCTGGCGAATTTGGCTCCCTCAGCTAGGCCGAGGCTTTTGGACGAATTTGAGCGGTGCAAGTGCTCGCATGCGGGATTGGTGTCATTAGAGTTGGGTTTCTCCTAACGAAAGACATGCGCATGAGGGCAGGCCGCGCGTTCGTGGGGAAATTCTCGCGTTCGTCAATTAAAACGACGCCTTGTCTTTGCGCGTTCGTTTCAAGACACGGATTCGATGTTGTTTTTACTCCTAGTCATCAGTTAGATGGGGATCATGTCTTGAACTGCCAGATCCTGGCCATTCATGTAGAATTCCAAACGTCCCACCTTGCTCGCGGCCGTTCGATTTGAATCGCAGAATCAGGATCGTCTGTTCCAGAGAGCTCAGTGAATCTTGACGGTCGAGATCCTACGTATATAGTGTTGATCCATCTCTTTTATGTGAGGATCACCACATTCGTAAGTTCTCTCATTCATACCTTCTTAGTGAAAACTTAAGACTTCTCGGATTCGAAATGGCTTCAGGAACGAGAGCATACGCTTCGAAGGGGAAGAGGGAGGCTGCTCAGCTAGAACCCATCATCCTCTCTGATGACGAGAAGGAAGAACATGTTTCTGCTTCTCAACCCTCTTCCGATGATGAAGGGACTGCCCTTTTGATTTAGCCTATTACCATGATCCCCACCGGTTAGGAATCTGCCTCTCCGAGCTGCAGATCTGCATAGGGCATCCTCTGACAACTGCAGAATGCCATGAGGCAGGCAGTCTCTGTTGCTAGCCTCAGCTAGGAGACCTATGCCGACTTTAAGCCTTTCCTGATGCATTGCATTACCGCTCTCAGGCGCATGGGCGAGGCCCGAGAGGGATCGCGCAGCCTAACCACACTCCTTCGCTTTGAGCGGCTCTTGACACACCTGGAAGCTCTGTCACGCGCCGACTCGAAGCCAGACGTGGAGCAATTCATGGCTCAAGTCTGAGCTAGTGGAGCACGCGAGTAGGAGGCCCGAGTGAAGGAGCTATCGCATTAAGGGGACCTCGTTTCGAATTTGCTCCACCGTCAAAGTCAACTGCGGGCGGAAATCGATGCTTCAACCTCCGTTTTTGCCTGAATTAGGGCTCAGCTAGCGGCGTAAGAGGTGACTCTGAGGGACTTGCGGCTCAGGGATGCGGACATCCGCAATGCTGTTGAGAAGGAGATGCAAACTCTTCAAACGCTTCGTCAAGAGAGCGCCACTGCTGCTTGTGACGCCAGGATCCGCAAGGAGGCAGAAGACCGGGTTCAAGCGGATCGGGCAGAGAAAGCAGCCGAGATCAAAGCTGAACTTGCCTCTCTGATCGAGCTGAACTAGGATCGACAGAGGATTAGTCCTTAGGATTTTTTTTGTTTCTTGGTGTTGTTTTGTTACAACTCTGTTTGGATAGATTGTTGTTAATTTGTCGGAACAATTCGTCACAACTCTTGTCGTTTTCAAGATTGGCTGAATGGAGTGTTATGTTTTTTGTTGCTCAACATTATGTGCATATACTTTCCTTCTTTTGTTTCTCTTTAGGATTTTTAACAAACCCTCAGCTATCAATAAGTTTGATTTACCTTTACCGATTACCATTTGAATCGGGCTAGTCATACTATTCCCCTTAGTATGATGAGTTATCGAGTAGTTTGTCTAAGGCTTAATGCTAAGTTTTTTGCTCTAACCTTTAGCCGTTTGAGGCGTTGGTTTGAGTTAATCATAACTGTCAGGTCGTAGTTTGGTTGTATCGTAATGATTTTAGCTAAACGATCGTTATCCGTGGGTGTGTCCGGAGGGTGCATCAATGGGTTGCATCGATTGGTAGGTCTGATCGTGTAGGTGAGACTATTTCATTGGTGGTTCAAAGCTTTAGATGAGTCGGACCACTCAAGATTCGTCTTTAGAGGTGAACTAGACCCAACAAACGAGCTGTTCGGGCGAAACTCATTTTCACCGGCGAAGCGAGCTAGACACTTGCAGGCGAATTTCCCTTCACAGGTGAAATTTGAAAATCTAGAGGGCAAGCTCGCCATCTGTTCATAGGCGAAATTCTTTCTTTAGGTGAAATTCAAATTGGTAGAAGGCGAGCCACGTGTTCGTCAGCAAAGCCTTGTGCTTCATGCTTTCCAGCTAAGGTCACGTGGATTCGTCATGTCGCATTAAATACGATTCGACAAAGCGACGTCGCTTCTGTGCACCTCGTTCGATGACGAATCATGACCGTACTTTTTGATCCCGGTCGTTAGATTCGGCCGTGATTTTCGGTGCGAGTTCTAGGTTTTAACTCGCTCGACCCGTTCCCTGTCTTGATGGTTCCTCTGTAACTGCCGAAAAAACAAACTGTTAAGAGCGATCCGGAATGTTGATTACGATCGTGGCCATGTTTCTCAACCGTCAATGCCTCGCCTCTTGAAAGCGATCTGGGCCGTCGATTTCGATCGTGGCTATGCCTCTCAACTACAAACGTTTCGACTTTAAATAGGCTTCGTCCCCTTCCTTTGAGAACTACCGTGCTCAGGAACTTCTGCTTGCGTGAATTTTTTTTAGAGAGAAAGAACTCCCACCTCGTCTCCGACTTTCCGACATGGCGTCGAAATCCAAGAAATGCATTGTGAAGGGAAAGGGTCCCATTCGCTCTCCTGGCATTGTCGCCACCGGTGCGACCGCCAACGTGCCAAGGACATACTTGGGTAAGTCGAAAGGTTTGTCTAACGACTTCGCATTTCTGGCCGACGTTGGGATGGGAAGATGAGCATTGATTGTCTTCTTCAGTGGACTTTGCCATTTTTTGGTAGTTTTCCCGATTTGGGCGAATTCCCCCCTTTTCAGGAAGATTCGGCCTTTGCTAGGCGAATCCAATTCCTATCAGACAATTTTGTCTTTTATCAGGTGGATCTAGCCTGACAGGCGGTGTTTGTCCTTTGTCGGGCGAGTTCTGCCTTTGTCAGGCGAACTCGGTCGTCGATCAGGGCTGTGGTGCCTTCACGGACCTGAAGCAGGCCCTCTTAGATCGGGTTACTTGAATTCGCCATTTTGGGCGACTACAGGCTCGCTATACGCTGTTCGATGAGGCTCATCGATCTTGAGTCGCTCATTAACAAGCTAGAGAATCTGTGGCAGGCAGACTTGGAGTTCGAAGTGGAGTCACTCTTGATTTCGACTCGTTGTCATGAGGCGTGGCAGCGAGAGTGCCGAAGGCGAGACATAGAAGACAAAGAATCCTTTATCGTTCGCTTGGATCTTCATCGACATCTACTGCAGGCTGAGATGGAGGGTATTGCTGGCTTAATCTCTTTAAGCAGGACTCTGTATGCCGAAGGGGAATTGATCCTGACAGGTCTGCGTGTTCAGATCGAGACCGTGCATTGTGTCCTTGCGAGGGAGAGACGCGACCTTCTATCACTGTGCCAAGAGGATGCTGCCGCAAACGTTTCCTTCGAAGCCAGGATCTGGCGGGAGGCTGAGGACAAGGTTCGTACCTTGCATGCGGAAAGGATAGCCGTGGTTAGGTCCGAGCTCGCGTCCTTCAAGCTCCTAGAATAAACTCGTAAGATAGAAGTAGATTCAAGATGTCTTGTTTAATGTTTTGTTTCTTGAATGTAATGTTATGACTCTCTTGATTGTAAAGTCATAACTCTATTCGAATGTATTGTCTAGAAACATCTAATGAACTTCGCGCTTTCATGACTCTGAGATGTTGCACACACACTCTTTTCATATATAATTTTTTTATTGTGTTGCTATTCAACATCTTACTCATGCGATAGGCAAGCTCAATTTCTGGCGAGTTTATGCCGCAGGCGAAACTCAAGCACAGGCAAGTTCGTGCTGTAAGCGAAACTCAAGCATTGGCGAGTTTGTACTTCAAACGAAACTCAAGCGCTGGCGAGTTTGCAATACTGGCGAAACTCAAGCACTGGCAATTTTGTAATACTGGAGAAACTCAAGCGCTAGTGAGTTTGTGCTGCAAGCAAAACTCAAACACTGGTGAGTTTGTGCTTCAAGCGGAACTCAAGCGTTGGTGAGTTTGCAATACTGGCGAAACTCAAGCGCTAGCCAGTTTGCAATATTGGCGAAACTCAAGCGCTGGTGAGTTTGTGCTGCAAGCAAAACTCAAGCGCTAGCGAGTTTGTGCTTCAAGCGAAACTCAAGTGCTGGCGAGTTTGTTTTGCAAGCGAAACTCAAGCGCTGGCAAGTTTGTGTTATAGGTCCGCTTGTGGACCCAAGTGCTTGCCAGCTATGGTAATGTGGGCGCGTCAGTCTTTATTAATTGCAAAGTGACGGAATACTTCGCCTTTCGTGCTCAATCTAAACAGTCGGTTTGGAGTCCCAAGAGTCAAGGCTTTTATGGGCATCGAGCTCAAAGCGCCGCTAGAGATCTGAGTCGTTCGGTTTATTTGAGGCATCGAATCTCAGCCGTTGAACTTTTGGCTATATAACGTGTTTGCTATTCTCTTGGTAGAGTCCTCGTGCTCGTGAAAATTCACCTGAAGAAAATCTTGCAGAGGCTTCGTTGCCCTGAACCATGGCTCCTAAGACCAAGACGAGAGCTTCCAAGGGCAAGGAGGCCGCTTCCTCCTCCGGTGCCGCTGACGTTGCCTTACCGCCTGCCGCTCTTAACCCTAACCTGACGCTAGACATCCTCCAGTGGTTAGAGGATGACTTTCAAAGGGCGGCCGCCCTCATTAGCCAAGGCTATGGTAGATGCTACGACCTGCTTCCTTACGTTGCCGGCTGTCTTGAGGAGATCCGGCGCCTAAGGGGCACCCAATTGGCTAGGCGGTGGGGGACGAAGCTCGGTCGCTTGGGGGCACTCCTATATCGTCTATGTTTTCGGTAAAAGTTGCTTTCATTGTCGAACTCATTGTAATTAGATCTGCTTACAAAGAATTCGGAATATTCAATAATAAAAAAGAAATGAATGAAAGATCACAACTTTTCAAAAATAACACAAGATCCGTTCGTCGTCTCTCGCTTGCGTGGGTCTTTAGCCGGTGATGGGGACGTTGATATCCGTGGACTACCTGACAATCAGATCAGATGCAGAGCTTCATCGATTCGCGAAGGAATCTAGAAGCAGAAGCGCTTATCTCGGCAATAGCGAGATAATTACTCTTCTTAGAATTACCGCAACGGGATAATCCTAAGGAATAGACGTGGGTGAATGTAGATCTGACGAATTTCTCTCTTGTGTTGAAGGAATCGATCACTCTTCAGTTCGGCAGAGCTTCGCCAATTCTCCAAAATTACAGATCTAGAAAAATGAAGGCCCTGGGGCTGTATTTATAGGCTCCAGGAAGTCCGGGTGGAGACACCCTTGCCCGGGTGGAGACACCCTTGCTCGGGTGGAGACACTCTTGTTCGGGTGGAGACACCTTTATTCGGGTGGAGACACCCTTGCCCGGGTGGAGACACCTTTGTTCGGGTGGAGACACCCTTGCTCGGGTGGAGACACCCTTGTTCGGGTGGAGACACCTTTGCCCGGGTGGAGACACCCTTGGGTGTCTTAGCTTAGGCTGAAACAGTCCGTTTTTGCACACTTGTCCATTTCCTCCGTAACTTCTTCATCCGAACTCGGATTTGAGTGATTCAAAGTGTGTTGGAAAGCCGACAAGGAGTTCATAAGCTCCAATGATTGGATCATCTGTAGAATAAATGAGACACGAGGGGCATTGCGCCTTTTGTAAACATCGCGGGGCTCCCGATCAGTCCGTATCCTCATTATTCCGAAACTCTGTTGCTTCATGTAGTCCGTCGATTCACTTCAATCATTCGTCGACGTCGATTAAGCTTCTTGGATAGTGACGTTAGCACTGAACCGTTCGTGGAGACCTATGAGTAATTTTCGATGCCTACAGATACCCCCTCCAAAGCGTTCCAGTCTCGTTTCTTTTATAGAAGAGACTGGAATACTTTGGATGTGATTGGTCAAACCTTCAGTCGGTGTAAAAGATCAGTAGTTAGCTTCAATTCTCGACTCCTTTGATTTTTAGTCTATTCGATGTTTTGACGAATAGCTAAAGTTCTTCCGGCGCTGCATTTATCGTCTGGCCGTCGTCGAAGTCTCGAATCTAAAACTGATGAGTTGAGTTTGACTCGTGTCATTGAGTTGACTTTGAACTGACTATCTCCGTCACATCGTGTTGAATTAGGGTTTTAGTCTTCCGTACATTAACTTTTATCGCAACGTGTTGACCGGTGTTGACCTAGGATTACGCGTTGACCGGCGTTGACCTAGGGTTTTGAATCATCGTACGTTGACTTTTGATTGCAATGCGTTGACCGGCATTGACCTAAGGTTACGCGTTGACTGGCGGTGACCTTAGGGTTTTGGATCGTCTTATGTTGACTTTTGATTGCAACGCGTTGACTGGCGTTGACCTAGGGTTACGCGTTGACTGGCGTTGACCTAGGGTTTTGATCGCCCGATGTTGACTTTGATCGCAACGCATTGACCGGAGTTGACCTAGGGTTACGCGTTGACCGGAGTCAACCTTAGGGTTTTGATCGCAACGCGTTGACCGGCGTTGACCTAGGGCTACACGTTGATCCGGTGTTGACCTAGGGTTACACGTTGATCGGCGTCAACCTTAGGGTTTTGATCGCCCGACGTTGACTTTTGATCGCAACGCATTGACTGGCGTTGACCTAGAGTTATGCATTGACCGGCAATGATCCTAGGGTTTAAATCGTCTTATGTTGACTTTTGATTGCAATGCGTTGACTGGCGTTGACCTAGGGTTATGCATTGACTGGCGTCAACCTTAGGGTTTTGATCGCCCGACGTTGACTTTGATCGCAACGCGTTGACCGGCGTTGACCTAGGGCTACGCGTTGATCCGGCGTTGACCTTAGGGTTCCGTGTTAATATGAGGAGAACCAGTTTATACTCGTGTACTCCTGGGAGTCTCGAGAATTAGTTTAGCCTCGTGTACCCATCGGAGGTTGACGGGTTATCCTTAAAAATATCATACATAATATTTTTTTAGGAACTTCCCGTCAATGGTGAGAAATAGTTTAGACTCGTATTCTCATTGGAGTATAAATACGAGCGGTGAATACATCAAGAAACACCTGAAAGTGGTTCACAATGCATATGAATTATCCCCGGATCCTTCTACACACATTTCACGGCTCACACGCGTGCGAACCATCAAAAAATACTTGTAATTTGGGTTGATTCAATCTGATTTGGTTCAGGTTCGGTCTGGGTTGGTTCAGACCGGTTCGGTTCAGACCGGTCCGGTTCAGACCGGTTCAGCCCTCTTTTCTTTCTTTTTTTTTCTTTTTTTTTTCTTTGGCTTCGGTTCCAGCAGCAGGTTTCCGCCTCCCCCTATTTTTTCGGTTTTGAGTTCTTCCCTCCCAAGAACTCTCCTTCATCAAGAGTTCCAAGTCTCCCCTCTCTTTCAAAGCTTTTAAACATCTTCCTCTTCAAAGCTTCAACCTTTCTTCCCCAAGTTCTCATCTTCTCCAAGGCTTCAAGCAAAGCAAGTTGGGTTTGGAGGATCTTGGGCTTCATTATCAACACTTCTCCAAGCTTTGGTAAGAACCTCTCTCCCTCATGGCTTTAGTTTGATTTCTTTCTTTTGAACTCTTTGAAATCCAAAATCCTAATTTGTTGATTTGGGGAAAAAATCAAATCTTGATTTTTTTTTGTTGAGAGGTGGCCGAAAATTTGATCTTGGACTCCCTCACCTTTGATTTCACTACATTCTTAATTTCATGCATATATATATGGCCGAAATTGTGGAGGATGTTGTTGTCAAATTTGGGGAAATTTGAGGGGGTATTTGGCCGAAATTGGGGCTGAAATTTGAGGGCCTTATGTGTAAAAATAGGGCTGAAATTTGAGGGTGTTATGTGTAAAAAATAGGCTGAAAATTGAGGGTGTTATGTGTAAAAAAATAGGCTGAAATTTGGAGGGCTTTTGTGCAAATTTGACCAAATTTTACAGAAGGGTTTATTTGTAAAGTTAGCCAAAATTGTGAGATATTGGGGATGTTAGGTGAACAAACACGATGATCATGCTCCAATTTTGAGCGTGTCCTTGACTAGAATTTAGCCTTGAACACGAGGGGTATTTTGGGTATTTCACCAAAAATTTATCATGAGGGTTTACACCGCAATATGAGCTCATTGTTTTGCATGCACAAAACTCATAGGTTTAATTAGACTTCAACTATAAAATCCTTTTTATTTTATAGGATTTTAGTTAAAGTTCTTAATTTCCCTTTTAACCTTCGGGTGCTCAGATTTATGATTGTACCTGACCCATCGATTCTCATTGCAGGTTCTCCATGTCTCCGTGCTGATCGCGATTTCATAAGAGTCGCTCCTTTTCGCAGTATAACGAGAGGGAGACTTCTGCGACATCTTCCTCTGCGGCTTTCTCTTTTGGGGGTGAGCATGTGTGTTGTGTGCTTTCTGTATCCCTGATTGATCCCTTCGTGGGTCATTCGGGAAGAACCGACATCCTTCTTCATGGGGACCGAGGTTTCAGGAAATTCATGGCTCTGCTGTATCCTCATTTGGTCCCTTCGCGGGCCATTCGGGAAGAACCGACATCCTCCTTCGCAGGGGTCGAGGTTTCAATAAATTTGTGGTTCTGCTGTATCCTCGTTTGGCCCCTTCGCGGGTTATTCGGGAAGAACCGACATCCTCCTTCGCGGGGGTCGAGGTTTCAGGAAATTTGTGGCTCTGCTGTATCCTCGTTTGGCCCCTTCGTGGGTCATTCGAGAAGAACCGACATCCTCCTTCGCGGGGGTCGAGGTTTCAGGACTTGTTTTGCTTGGCCAATTCAAGTCTTCCAGTATATTGGGGCGATTTTGTGTTGTCTTACACTTTGTAGGTCGGTATATGTTACCACGTTGTTTACGTGATGACGCATACCGTTCTTCCAGTGTGGGACACTCAAAATCGTCTCTCCAATTGCCCTGTGGATAATCTTATCTCGCTCTCTTGTGAGATGGATTTAATCCTTGTATAATTTACAGATAATTTTCTGACTTTACCCTTGTTTTGTTGCAGTCGAGTTTCCAGCGGACAGTTTTCCTCCTCATGCTACCACTGGTTGTAGTAGGGAGGTTTTTGCTTCTGTTGTTAATACACAGGCTATCGGTCCGACCCCTCAGGAGAACTCCTATAAGAGGAGGATAGAGAGACCCGAAATCATCGTAATATCTGACGATGAGGAGAGCGAAGAGCCCATTACGACAATTATGCCTGGCCAAGAATCTGCCCTTCCGGTCTTCGAATCCGTGCATGGTATCCTCCAAAAGTTAGAGAAAACTATGCAACAAACAGCCACCGCTATTAGTTTTGGGCGGGGAAGATTCTATGATTTGCTCCCTTTCATAGCGAGTAGTCTTAAGGATATTCAGCGTGTAGGCGGTATCCAGCTAGCTAGGCGATGTAATTTAAAATTTACTTGCTTAGAGGAACTCATGTATCGCTTAGAAGAACTAGTATACTCCGACTCACATGATGAAGCCACGCCGCTCATGATCGATGCTCGGATTCAGAGGATGCACGAGCGTAAAGCCCGAGCGAAACGCATATCAGGGCAAGAAATCATCGTTGCGAATTTGTATGAACGACAACATCATCTGCAGACTAAGATGGATGCTTATAATAATATTGCTGATAGTACGGGGATTAGGACTGTCCTAGGGGAGAGAACTTTAAAGGATTTTGAGCTTGAGAGCACCGGAGTTCAAAGTGTTTATAAAGGAGAATTGGAGGCCCTCCACGCACTGTGTCGAGAAGATATGGCTGCCGACGCTGCCACCACTCTTGCTAATGCCAAGCTTCAGAAGAAAGAGGAGGAGAAGGTTCGAGTGGAACAGGCAGAGAAGCTTACCGCTGTTAAGGCTAAAATTGCTTCCTTCAGTTTGTTAAATCTGATTTGAGACATCTTCTTGTATCTCCATTTGGCCTAATTTTATTAATGAAACAAAGTCTTTTCCTTAGCGCACTCCTCCTTTTGTCATGATGTTTCTTTGTTGATTGTGAACCCAGTGGACATAACGCTTATAAGATTTTTGGCAAATCCTCAGCCATCAACGGGTTTGATATGCCTTTACCGATTACCGTTTGAATCGGGCTAGCATGTGAATTATTAAAATCCGTCTCACATGTAATGTTGTGCTAAAAGAATTACTTCTCTTAGACTTAGTGCTATGATTTTGAATACATAGACTTCACCATTTCTTATGGGAAAAGGTACCCAGCAACGCGTGTTAGGCGATGACTTATCCCTACTTAGGATTCAGGATAAAATTCCCTAGACTTAGACTCTGGTGTATTTTTCAATCGGCGAAAGACTAAACCGGCGATGTGTGTTAGACATAGACTTTAGGATTTTTGGCAAACCCCCAGCCTTCAACGGGTTTGATGTGCCTTTACCGATTACCGTTTGAATCGGGCTAGCATGTGAATTATTAAAACCCGTTTCACATGTAACGTTGTGCTAAGAGAATTACTTCTCTTAGACTTGATGCTATGATTTTGAATACATAGACTTCACCACTTTTTACGGGAATATGGTGCCCGACAACGCGTATTAGGCGTTGACTTATCCCTACTTAGAATTCGGGATAAAATTCCCCAGAATTAAACTCTGGTGTCTTTTTCAATCGGTGAAAGATTTAAACCGGCAATGCGTGTTAGGCGTAGGTTTATCTCTATTTAGGAGTCGAGATAAAATTCCCCGTGCATAAAGTGCGTGGATTGGAAGTCGAAAATTATGTCTTTTCTTAAGGTAAAGACAAACTCTAAATTAGAGCAGAAGAATTTTATATTCTTGGCCCCAGGTCTTGTTTAGGGTAAAGACGGACCGAAAGGTGGGAGAGGAAGAATTTTATATTCTATCTCCCAGCGCCAAAGAGGAAGAATTTTATATTCTATCTTCAGTTAGAAAGGAAACTCGAAGTGGGATCTCCACCCCCAGAATCCGAAAAGGTAAAACTAGGAGTGGGATCTCCACTCCGAGAATCGGAGGGATTCAAACAACCCTAACTTTTATAGGATTGGTTGCTTTATCCAAGAAAAGAGTTCCTCATTTATTGAGGGGAAATTCTGATTTCGACCCTAACTTTTATAGGTTTGGTTGAAAAAGGAAAAGATAGAAGTCTTTAGTTTATCGAAAGGGATAACTCAATCTTAGTCCTAACTATCTGCAGGTTTGACTAAGTGAGGTTGGAGACAATCCTAACTTTTATAGGTTTGATTGCTCAATTTGAAAGTGGACCTCTCGTTCATGGAAGGAATCGAGAGGGGATTTTGGTTGTGGTCCTAATTGTTTAAAGGTTTGACCAAGATGGGAATTTAAGACGATCCTAACTGTTTAAAGGTTTGACCGTTCAATTTGTGGACCTCTCGTTCATGGAAGGAATCGAGAGGGGATTTTGGTTGTGGTCCTAACTGTTTAAAGGTTTGACCAAGATGAGAACTTGAGACGGCCCTAACTGTTTAAAGGTTTGACCGTTTAATTTGTGGACCTCTCGTTCATGGAAGGAATCGAGAGAGGATTTTGGTTGTGGTCCTAACTGTTTAAAGGTTTGACCAAGATGGAGTGGGAGTGCAAATCACAATGAGAGCGTTGATTTGTACAAATCACTCAAGTGGGGTTCCTAGTATTAAGTGATTAGGACTTAACACAAAGGGGTTTGACGATTCGTCCAGGTTGGACAGATCAAAATTCCAAACATTATATCCGGACTCTAACCATGAAAGTGTTGAGTGCACGAACATAACAGAAGTTTGAATGTATTAAACCAGAAAGAATTTTAGTGGACCCACTGTCAATAAATTTAATCAGTGAGGGATTTTATAGTGGAAGACTGTGAGTCGTCGAACACCAATGAGAGTTTTGTGAGGAAAGATTAATCCAATGAAGTGATCGAATCTCGTCTCAGCAAAAGAGTGTTCGGAAATCACAGTAAAAGTTTAGTGTTTATCACTTTATTCGTAATAATCGGGTTATCCCTAAGAAAATTACCTGTAAAAATTCTTCCGGGAACTTCCCGTTACATGAATCGTCCACCCCCAGCTTTCTTTGTGAAACTGGGTCTATCATTGCATTCGGTTGCATGATCGGGTTATCCTTAAGAATATTACGTATAAAATTCTCCAGGAACTTCCCGTCAATATTAGGAAACAGTTTAGACTCATATACCTATTGGAGTATCAGGAAGCAGTTTAACCTCTTATACCGGTCGGAGGATTGAGAAGCAGTTTATACTCTTATACTTGTCGGAGTGTTGAGAAGCAGTTTATACTCGTATACTCTTCGGAGTGTTGCACCATCATTCGGCTTATTCTAGTTTTATGGCACCAGAGTTGATTAGAGTTTGAATCTTATTCTTTAAGCCAAAACAAATCTCAGTAGGATGGAGAACTCTCCTGTGGTATGCACAGTAGTTTGGGTCCGTAATTTTCTTAGCTTCCTCCTGGTCTTTAATAGGTGGCAGCTCAATCTCACCGTTATTCAGGAGGTACTCGAAAATATTCAGAACTTCCTCGTCCTTGAAAGAATACTCTTTTTGGAGTCTTGGATTTAGAATCCTCTGCTGTTTTTGAGGTTGTTGTTGTGACGTCTGATTATTATCACTAGCAACCACAAGCATTGACTGTTGGCTTCTTTCGATCTTCTTCTTTCTGAGGAAGCATTCGGCTTGCTCTCCGCGCACCTTCAACTCCTTCCAGGTATTGAGCGGCTCTACTCCCATAACGTCTAAGATGTTAATGGATAAATTGTTATGACAGGTCTGCAAGACGAATTCCTCTGTGACGGGATCCTTGCAGTTCATCGCTTGATTGCGGAAGCGTTTGATGAAGGTACCCACCGACTCTCCGTCTCTCTGTTTCTCATCGAAGAGTGTCCTGATCGACACTTCAGCGTCATCATCGAAGAAATGACCAAGGAACATGCTCTCCAGGTCCTCCCAGCTAGTGATGCTTTCGGGTTTGAGACGGCGGTACCAATCGAAGGCGGGCCCACGAAGGGTACCAACGAATGACCGAACCATCAAGGTTTTATTGCCAGAGATCATACCCAAGTGGGACTTAAAGTAGATCAGATGTTGAGTGGGCGAACCATTCCCGTCAAACGGCGTGAAGTTTATCAGGTTGAACTTCGCCGGATACGGGATCGAATCCCACTCTCTCGGGTAAGGACACGAAATGCCAGTCCTTTTCACCTCTCGATCAGACATCAGAGCGTTGATTCTTCTCTCGAGATCTTTTATTTTATCATCGTCGCTTGTATCGGGTTCTGGACGATTCTTAAGAGAAATAACGTGGCCACCCTCGGCGTTGTCATCATTGGTAAGACCACCCCCAGCGTCGTTGTTTTTAGTGGGGCCACCCCCAGCATTCTGATCAACGGGAGGATCATCGACATTGATGTATTCATCCACGTCTGAATCGCTAACTGCTTGGCTATCATTATTGCGATGACTGGATTCACCTAACTGATTCGACAAAGCTCGGATTTGTTGGTTGTGCATTTGTCTCATCTCCTGCATAGCCATTTCCACTTCGATCTTGAATGCTTCTTTCTGCTTGGCTAGAGCATCCTCAACCATTTTGGCTACCTCCTCGGTGTTGATCATAAACACCTCACGAGATTGTCCAAGACTGGATACGGTGGCTTCTGAAGTGACTGCCGAGCAAGCGTCTGACGCTTCATCGTCCGAGGATAGTCCTCTGGTCATCCTCAAATAATCTCTACGCCTAGTAGTCCCTGCACGTAGCCGAGTTAAACGATGTGATATGAGGGGGTCCGAATCAGAAGGTCGGGTAGATTTCCTCTTATCAGTCACGTTGGCGATGACTACGGATTGTTCAGGCCCGATAGCTTCTAATTGAAGCTGAGACATTAGTTGGGCTATCCCCGAGTTAACTCTCTTTCCTGAAGAAAAATCTGGGTTAGAAGTAATCGGAGACTTCTCCTTATCGACCATATTGATGGTGAATGCTGGGAGTTCGTTATCTCGATTGGCTGATCGCCTCTTGCTAAAACGCCTTGCTTTGGGTTTCAATGCTTCTGCGGAGATACTCTCGAATATCGAGACCCTTCGTGGAGCGGTCTTGGGGCAGCTACACGCTGATAATACTGCCCTGATAATTTTGTTGCACGGACAGTGAGAGTCCGCTTCCCGGGTACTTCTCTTTCGAGATTTATTCGTACCCCCAGCCTGATAGTACAACTCATCGACGTCGTAGTCAGAGCAACCTATCGGCTGTTTACATGAATTCTCAGGTATAACGCATTCTTCTATCTGTCGCATTTTTATCTGAGTAAACATCGCCTTGTTGGCGTCTACAGGAGTCACATGCTTGGAATCACACCTTTGTGAGGGTGAAACCTTAACGGGCTCCTGGTTTTCTGCACGCACCCCCAAGTGGGCCGTTGTAGAAATTAACTTGTTAGGAGGTCGCGTACGACCCCCAGTCTGGATGTTTGCTCAGGGTTCCTTTAATGGTCCCCAACGTTCTTTAATAGGCACTTTGCCTCGATCTTCGGGTAGAGAACCGATGCGATCCTTCAGAGGAATTCTGAACTTGGGGAAATCCACGCTATAGTGGGGTTTTATCGGGGGTTCGGGATCTGAAGTTGACAAAGGCTTAATGATAGTTCCGTTTGTTTTTGCCTTAGGCGCTGATTTAGCTTTTGGTATCCAAACTTGTTTAGATCTTGGCGATCTCTTAACTGCCTCTTCATTTTGCATTTCCTGTGCTTTTCGCACAAGGGTCCGGGCATGTGCAAGTAAGGCGCAGCGCTTCTGGATTCGTTCCTCGAGAGTAGAGCGGGTCCGTTTGACACGAACCCATTCGTTAATTAGAGGTTGAGAGGAGGATTCCGATGCTAGTCGTGGCGACAGATTAGCCACTTGGCGCTTTCTGAACTCCCGATCTGCTTAGCAATGGAGTCCATCCGCCTGATCCAAAGCCTTGGCGAATTGGCGCGCGAGGCATTGGTGTTTCCTTTGACGTGCTCTCTTTGATAGAGTTGGCGTGCCTTCAGCAGTCGACTCCTTGATTGCGAAGGAGTTCAGATCCGCAGATCTAATCTCATTGGATACCGACGGATCGTTACAAGGTGCAACTATGGCAGCGACGATGTGGAGATCGACTTCTTTGGTCTTCAGATCTGGAGACCGACGGATCTTCTGGGAGGAGGAGATCTTCCTGCGCTTATGAGGAGGAGTAGATCTGGAGGAGGAGGATGAGATGTACTCTTCAAATCTCTGCTGGTCGAATTGGTATTCGACCTCTTCGAACACCGGGATCTTGATCGTCGGCTGCGGCACGACAGCTTCGGCAACGAAGCTGTTGGCTCCCACTGTGGTCGCCAATTTGTTTTCGGTAAAAGTTGCTTTCATTGTCGAACTCATTATAATCAGATCTGCTTACAAAGAATTCGGAATATTCAATAATAAAAAAGAAATGAATGAAAGATTACAATTTTTCAAAAATAACACAAGATCCGTTCGTCGTCTCTCGCTTGCGTGGGTCTTTAGCAGGTGACGGGGATATTGATATCCGTGGACTACCTGACAATCAGATCAGATGTAGAGCTTCGTCGATTCGTGAAGGAATCTAGAAGCAGAAGCGCTTATCTCGGCAACAGCGAGATAATTGCTCTTCTTAGAATTACCGCAACGAGATAATCCTAAGGAATGGACGTGGGTGAATGTAGATCTGACGAATTTCTCTCTTGTGTTGAAGGAATCGATCACTCTTCAGTTCGGCAGAGCTTCGCCAATTCTCCAAAATTCCAGATCTAGAAAAATAAAGGCTCTAGGGATGTATTTATAGGCTCCAGGAAGCCCGGGTGGAGACACCCTTGCCCGGGTGGAGACACCCTTGCTCGGGTGGAGACACCCTTGTTCGGGTAGAGACACCTTTGTTCGGGTGGAGACACCCTTGCCCGGGTGGAGACACCGTTGTTCGGGTGGAGACACCCTTGCTCGGGTGGAGACACCTTTGCCCGGGTGGAGACACCCTTGGGTGTCTCAGCTTAGGCTGAAACAGTCCGTTTTTGCGCACTTGTCCATTTCCTCCGTAACTTCTTCATCCGAACTCGGATTTGAGTGATTCAAAGTGCGTTGGAAAGCCGACGAGGAGTTCTATAAGCTCTAATGATTGGATCATCTATAGAATAAAAGTACCCTAGAGGGGGGGTGAATAGGGTTATTGCTAATCTTATTAGATATTAATACCGATTATGACTTATTAAAAAATTATCTTAACAAAGATGATATTCAATTTGATATATGCAAGGATATATGATAAGACAAATAAGAAGTAAACAAATAGTGGACACAATAAGCAACCAAACACAATAATATGATCACGGAGTTCGGACCTTCCGTCCTACGTCTCCGCTCCCCACTCCCGGGGAGAACTCCACTATCAACACACCCGGTTTGGAAGCCGGAACTTCTCTACACACTCGGTTTTCTAGCTTACCGAAAGCTCTTACAATAACTCATAATGTAACTACACTAACTACCACCTCAAGTGTTGGTCCTCACGTATCGACTCCCTCAAGTGCTCGGAATTATCACCTCTCACTAGGCAACCGACGCCACTCCTCTCGGTATCGATCCCGTCCTCACCACACACTCCTCTCGGTGTACAAGTGTATTACAAGTGATCTCTCGATATAAGGCTCAAATACAATAATTGTTCTCTACAAATGATGAGAACTCAATTTAGCTCACACTCACTAAGTCACACACCACCTCTCAACAAAGTATAGTATGAGATAATCTAAGCTCAATAAGAGTGTGTGTGAAAAGTGAAAAACAATGGAAATCTAAATCAATTTAATATAGCACGATATGAATATGAAATTGACAATCAATATGCTATAAGAAAGAGTTTAGATAAACTTCTCTGAGAACACAAAGAGCTGAAGAAACAATGATGAGGAGGATGAATTCCTCAGTAGAAAATGAAAGCTTCTTCTTTGTGTAAAAACTTCTTTCTTTAAACGAAACTTGAAACAAGACTTTTAAACACTTCTTAAACACTTGCAAACTTGTTTAAACAAATCTCTTCAGTAGTTGTAAGAGTAAAATGCCAGGGGGTATTTATAACAACCCAAGGCATCAGTAAAAACCCAAGTAAAAAGACCAAAAACCCATTAGAAAACAAAACAGTAAACTAGCCATTACAGTGTTATGGGTCGACTCATCAATGTTTATGAGTCGACTCATAAGTTACCGTTACAACCCAGAAAACAGCTTATGGGTCGACTCATAAAATTCATGAGTCGACTCATCATGCATGGGTCGACTCATGAGGTCATGGGTCGACTCAGCAGAAACAAAACACACAATCCAGCGCAGTTCTTGAGTCGACTTATGACAGGCATGAGTCGACTCAACCTGTCGGGTCGACTCATGAACTTGTGAGTCGACTCAGCAGAAAGAAAAAAGAAACTACGCAGCAGTTTGTGAGTCGACTCATTTCTAGTTATGAGTCGACTCATAAACTTGCACACAGAAAAATTGAGGTTTTGAGACCTTAAAAAAATAACAAATAAAGTCTAAAAATTATGAAACATTAAGGAAAGTTTATGAATACGAGATTTAACATGTTAGAGGAAGAATATTTCAATTTGCATTTATCGTTTGTGAAAATCATTGTAATTTGTAAAAACACAAAAATACATGTTTAAGAGAACATATGAATTTGATTTTTGACTTGAAACAAGTTTTGAAAGCTTATGAAATATTTGTATGAGCATAACAAAAGATATTTATGATGTATATATGGTTCAAAACATATTATCATAGGATTTGCATAAAAGAACCTATGTTTTGAGAAAAGTCCAAATATGTGTGTGTGAGAATTGAGCTTAAGGAAGAGACACACAAATATAATCCTATACTCAAGAAAGATTCTTCTGAAGCTTGGACTGGATTTGATGGACTTGATATGCATGGCTTCAATATATCGGTTTAGCTCAAATTCTTGAATATACCTGTATGTGCTAAACAAAACAAAGCAAAATACTAAAAACACAATTAGTCATAAATTGTTTGTTTGTCATTATCAAAACAAGATGATCCAACATAGAATAAATGAGACATGAGGGGCATTGCGCCTTTTGTAAACGTCACGGGGCTCCCGATCAGTCCGTATCCTTATAATTCCGAAACTCTGTTGCTTCATGTAGTCCGTCGATTCACTTCAATCATTCGTCGATGTCGATTAAGCTTCTTGGATAGTGACGTTAGCACTGAGCCATTCGTGGAGACCTATGGGCAATTTTCGATGCCTACAGTCTAGAGGAACTGGTCTAGGCGAAACCCAGTGACGAGCCGACGTCACTTCTGATCAGCGCTCGGATCCAACGGGAGTTCGAACGCAAGGATCGGGAGGAAAGCATATCGACCAAGAAGGCTCACGTCGCGCATCTTCGTAGGAGACACCGTGACCTGCTAGACCAGATGGATGCATATCTTGATGCCACCTTCTTCTTGGACGCTGGGTCCCTTCTAGGAGAGGAGAACCTGAAGAGGCTCGAGCGTGATAAAATGCAGGTCTATGGTGCTATCGAGGAGGAAGCGAAGGCTCTTCAGGTCCTCCGGCAGGAAGAAGAGGACGCCGAAGCCACTCTTGATCAGCTCCGCTAGACTGTAGAGGAGAAGGTCGCGGCTCGGCAGGCCAAGAAGCTTGAGGCAGTTAGGGCCAAGATAGCCTCCTTTAGCCTCTCGAAGCTAGTCTAGGCTTTTGCCTTCCTCCTTTTTTTTTGTTCTGGTGCTGTAATTTTGCTGATGCTTGTTGCATCTTTGTTCAAAAACATTATGTGTGTTTTAAAACTCAGCTTGGAATGGCTCTTTATGCTTTCGTTTAATCTTGGTTTTACATGTATAGCCTTTCTTTATTTTCTGGCGTTGATCTATACTTAGAACTTTTTGATTGATCGTTGGCGGTCACTGTATTGGACTCATTTTCGTCGTTCGTTGCTCACCTGAGTCGAGCTAGCTATACTGCTTTCCATAGTGTGGCGGCCTTCAAGGAGTTTATCTTAGACTTAATCGCTAAGATTCTCTCTCGCCCTCAGCTGTTCGTAGCGTGGGGTCGGGTTGATTCTGACTCTCGCGTTGTAGTTCAGGCGGGTTTGAGATGTTAGAAAATTAACAATCTAACCCAAACAGAGCGGTTGCTTTGTGCATGTGACCAAATCAGTAGTCCCAACAATGACTCGCCATTTGGCGGGTTGTTGTTCGGGGGTTGACGGGAGCATGTCGCCTGGCAAACCACCTTTAACGAACACCGTCGCCCAAGAGGACGAGGATGTCCGGATAATCGAATCGTTCAGGGACGTAGGAGTATGACGATCGATTATTATAGGATCCATCGCAGGGGGGGCTACTACCCTTCGATTGTTCTAAGAGGTTATTAGAACGCTCGGAATAGGTCGAGTCGTTCAGGGACGTATGAGTGTGACGATCGACCGGAGTAGCAACGTATCGCATGGTTGGTTACTACTCGGGTAGTGTCACTCGTGGGAATGACGGAGCCTGCTATCAGAGGTAATCATTAACCCGATAGAATCTTGTTGCGACCGAAGCAACTATGAGGACCTATCATCTCATGGGAGAGGATAGATAGGTCGGTATTGCCAGAGGTGATAGTTAACATGACTGGATTGTTTGTCGCGATGTGAGCGACTTTGTGGGCTCACCATCCTATTGGAGAGGATTGGTAAGTTGATTTTATTAGAGGTGATAATTAACATGACAGTAGGAGTGGTTCCATCATCCTATTGGAGAGGATCGATAGGAGAAATTTGGTGGAGACCATCAGAGGTGAAGATTAACTTAATAGTTGATTTTGGTCTTAACTGTAGGAAGGTTTGATCGAGTGGCGATCTGGGTCACACTTAAGAACACTATACATAGCGTCTTGTACCATTTGAGTATATGAAGTAGGAACAGTTTAGCCTCGTGTACCAGTTGGAGGTTGAGGGGGCAGTTTAGACTCATGCTCTCGTGGGAGTTTGGAGGGGTAGTTTATACTCCTGCACCAGTAGGAGTTTGAAGAAGAACTAAGGGTAGCACTTCTTCAAGAACTTTTCGTTAATAGGCATCATGATTTTATCATCATTTGGTTTAACAAGGCGATAGGCTCCATTCGAATAGACTGTTTCTACCATGAACGGTCCTTCCCATTTGGGCTGGAATTTGCCCTTCTTCTTTGAAGTGAGAATCATCGGTCGTCGAACGACGAGTACTAATTCTTCCTCCTTGAAGGATCGATGCTTGACTTTCTTGTCGAAGGCCTTAGTCATTCGGGCTTGGTAGAACTCAATATGTTGTTGGGCTTCGAGCCGCCTCTCATCCAACGCTTTAAGTTCTGCCTATTATATTCTTGCTGATTGTGATCTGGGACCTGTGACTTTATACTATATTTATTTCTAGACGCTTAGCGTATTGGATTAAGAAGAAAAGAGGAAAAAAATGATAGTGTATATTTCTTCTCAATCTAATACGTCGCGGGCTTGTTCACGTTCCGATTCCCAGGTATTTTGGGAAGCGGGAGTGACAACGAAAACTCAACAACACATGATTTTGACAAAATGTTTTAAAACAAGTTTTAACCTTCTTTTGAATGGATTAATAAACTTTATAAAGAATATAAAATGATATAAACAAGTCTTTTAATCCGTAAACACATATTATGTAAATAGACATAATTTCATTGATTTAAAATTATTAAAGCTTTATTTTGTTGAAATCATTTCAAACACATACAAACATAAAATAAATATGTGTGTATATATAATTATATCAATTTGTTTCATATTTATGTGGCTAAACTTGAAGGCAATAAAAACAATGTGTGTGTATAATTTGAGTTCCAAGTATAAACACACAAAGTATAAGATCCAAACTAGAAACAATATACCCAAGCTAAGAGATCTTTGATATGTTCGTCTTGGTTGCGGATGAAGCTTGAACTTGTACTTGACTTGAAATGCAAAGCTTCATTCCGATATTCCTTCCATCCTCCAAAGGATATGATCGTGTAGGCGTAAGTCCATCCAACCTCCACGGAGGATCTTTGTGTAGAATACCTAATAAGCAACTACAAACACTCGACAAACGTTGTTAGGAATTATTTGTTAATCATAAAAACTAGATTAGATAGTAGGCTCATAAACATGAGACCTAACACTTATGACTTCAACTCCTTATACTAGGAGAGATGAATCCCCTCTTGGCATCTCAATATCTTCATATGTCTCGGGATGTACCCAACAAGAATCGTTATGTATAACTCAGTGAGAACAGTGGTTAGGTAAAAGTCTAAGTACAACTATACTGACATATAAGATATTGCATCATGCCTCAGGTCAAGAGACTACTTTGTACTATATCACTAGAGAAATTCTATTTAACAGTTAAGTATATTACCAACTAGATATTCTCGGTGAGTCGTTCAGTGAATTCATTCATTAATGAGCACATGTATACCGTATCTTGATGTTTTAACATCAATAATCTAAGAGATGGATCATCGTCCTTAAAAAAAGGATAAATAGAGTATACATTAGTCTTACCAAAGTGATGATATCCTATCTCAACACTTTATTGACTAGGAATATTTTAGAATATATATTATCGACTAATCAGATCACTTCTTCATTACGATCACTATTAAAATTTCTGATAGTCTAGTATTATCCTAAGGACTTTATCTGTATTTAAAAATACCAGATAAATACTGACCAAAATAACATACTATCATTTTGAACAAGGATGTTATATTCATATAGGTCCTGTTAAAATATACAATTATTGCCTGCAGGACACCTATATCTAACATACGCATTGATTGTGAATGTTATGAGTATGTTGTGAAGGTTACGAGTTGTTTGTGTAGGTTACGAGTTGGTTGTGAACCTCGGTAAGGAGTGGGTTGTGAATGTTACGAGTTGGTTGTGAATGTTAGTTAACAACAATCACAATCAACTCATTGCCGAGGTTCATAATCAACTCGTAACCTTCATAACTAACTCCTAACATTGACAACAAATTCGTAACCTTCACAACCAACTCGTAAACTTGGCAACCAATTCGTAACATTGACAACCAACTCATAACATTCAAAACCAACACGTAACATTCCTTCACTACCAACTCATAACCTTAACAACAAACTCATTACAGTGAAATAACAATAATATCTAAATTTACAGACTCTACTTTAATCTTAAGTCATTGATTTCAAAAACAACAATATGTAAAATAACAAAAAATATAGCACTAAAATTCAAGTATAAGTTAAAAAAGGGAAAAAGTTACACGGGGAGTCACCGGAGTTCCCGCCTTTTTCTTCAGAACAACGATGCTGAATTCATCGCAACTCGTCATCACCATCTTCAAGATCGCAGTTTTCTTTGCCTCATGAACGAACGCCAGAAAAGTTCCATCGCCGATGTCGACGCTGTTGGAAAAATTTGGAGGGAACTAAAATTTCCTCCCTAAAACCCATTTCAAATCATCACAATGGCATCATGAAATAAAGAGAGAGAGAGAGAGAGAGAGAGAGAGAGAGAGAGAGAGAGAGAGAGAGAGAGAGAATTATGGTCTTCACATGTTTTAAACTCTTGGGTTTTGTGCTTTGGGGGCTCAGAGAATTATGGATTTACTTTTGGGGGTTTTGGGAGTGTTGAAAAAGTTTTTTTTCTTGGGGGGGGGGGGGGGGGAA
>BQKN01066077.1:455683-475741 GCA_022839385.1 Asparagus kiusianus
GGGGATATGTGTTATAGATGCAATAGTTGTCTAAATAAAATAAAATCTCTCAAATTGTACTTCATCAATTTTTCTAGAATGCTTCAATTCTCACCACGAAATTGGACTTTTGTATAGATTAGTAGAGACATTGATATGCAATGGGAGAAATCCATATTCAATTTCTAATAAGCAAGGATTTAAAACTAATTTAAAATTTTTTTTATAGTGTTACATGGGTTCTGGTTTTAGGCCCAAAAAAAGAGGATTTAGAACCTATCCAAAGTGGTGGATAAACAGCCATTATTATTTTGGTACCTAATTCTTTAATGGATGGTTATAAATGTTTGTGATTCATTCCAATACAACATCTAGAAATTAGCAGAACCCATGAATTATACTCATTCATATTTTACACTGAAAATGATAAATCACAATTATCCATTAGTAATTTATTCCAAATTGAAAGTAAATGTCTATCCACTATTGGTAGCAGAGAGTATCCAATTATATAAAAAGAACGTTCTTTACCTTTAGATTTTTGCTACAACAGAATTTGCCCTTCCATAAGGAAATAAACAAACATCAAGCAAAAATATAGAAACCCATAAGATATAATTGTATGGTGATGGAGGTGGCATGGGTACAATTAGTGGTGGACTCAAAAATTTTCTCTTTTTTTTTTTGGGGGGTTGGGGGGGGGGGGGGGGGGGGAGGACATATTTACCTTAAAAAAAAATATAATATTACAAAATTGTAGTATCTGATGTGAATATACGTATAGCATGCTTTATTGCCAGAATTATAAATGGACCTTTAATTGGCTAAATCAAATTATTGTTAATCTCTTTAATATTTTTAGATAAATTGGACCTTGGGTGCAATTTTTAAAATTTATTGGGGGCAGGGGGATAAAAACTACATGATAATATTATGTGCAATTATGTAAATGTTTAGTGGTGCCACTGTACCCCTAGCTAGGCTTTGAATCTGCTCCTAGGCATCATAGGATTTGAACTTTCTCAACTAGCAAAAGTAGTAGTTAGACCATTACTTTTATCATAACTATATATTGATCCGCCTAGTAAGCAGTCATGATTTATTCGAATATATAATTCACCATACTCTCACAAAATTGAATTGTATGCATCATTAATTTACACTAAAAAACAAACCACAACCGCTTTTAAAGGGCTGTTTGGTTACCTGTTTTTTGAGGGAAATGTTCTTTTGAAAGCCTGCCAAAAGTGCCAAAAGTGTTACTTTTTGGCAGGCTTTCAGCCAAAATCGCCTCTAAAAAAGAAGATTTTGGCTAAAAGCCTGCCAAAAAGTGATATTTTTGGCACTTTTGACAGGTTTTCAAAAGAGCTTTTCCCTCAAAAACAGGGAACCTTGTGATAAATTTGCAAACTCTCCATTATTAAATTTTTTTGGCAGTAAGAAGATCCAAATCCTAATAATATTCATTCCCCCTTTGCTTTTGGGACCACACCCTTTATTAATCACCTCACAAGTCTCCCTTCTCTCATCCTCTGGCATAACCCCAACCAAAGGAGCAAAAGGCCTAACAAACCAAAATAATACTGACGAACTCTCTCTCTCTCTCACTCCCTCTCTCTCTCTCTCTCCACCCTTCTCTTTCTATAAAATTTCCCCTCCTCTCCTCTACCCTTCTCCTTCTCTTCTCCATCACCTCTCTTCTCTTCCTTTCTATTTTCATTCTTGCTCTTGAGGTTTCCTATACAATCAGATTGTGCATCATAAGTAGCTGAAGCTGCCAGCATGATCTGAGCTCTCTTTGCCCTAGCCATCAAAAGGTGCATCAGATCATGTTGCACAGTTTCATCTACTGATGGGAGCACAAGAGAGTCCTGATCACCAACACCATCAAATCCTCTTCACATAAGGATTTGGTTTTTATTTAGGAAGCCCTAGCAGATTCCTTAATTTTTTTTTTGTTGTTGTTTTTATTCAGTGAATTTGGCGGTGGTCGGTGTGTACATATGCTGCAAATGGAAGGGGAGGGCTGTTTGTCTCTCACGTGGCTGGTGCTTTTGAGATCTTGGCATCATTCTCTGTAAGTTGTTACTTTGTTATGTTATTTTTGTTTTTTTCCCCTAGTTGAGAAACTTTATAGGATTTCAACTTGATATATTTAGAAAGTAGAACTTTTTATTAGTAATTGTACGCAAAAACTTTAATTTTGATATTATATATGGGTCCCTTTTTTTTCCTTCCTAATTGTATGCAGAAATGCATGTACATATATCTATATGGATGTTCATCATAGGCAAGAGATACCATAAAAACTCTAAAATTGGTAATATTTTTAACTTTAAGCTCAGCTCTGTGGATGCCCCATTTGACTCTTTAGTCTTGGAGAATTTATCTCTTTATTTAAAGAATTTAGCTCTGGAGTTGGTCACAGTTCAGAGATCTGCGTCATCCCTTTGTAATCTGTACTGGTTCTTTCAACATAAAATTCAAATACGTCGTGCTATGGTTCTTGCTAGGTTCAACATAATATTTAAGGATTTTTTTGAGAATAAATAATACCTAAGAATTTTTCTGAAAATAAAAAGTATCCAATAAAATTCAAATAGTAAAAAAGGTGACTGTTATTTCATTACTTTCATATATAGTTAGGAAAAGGCAACATATGCATGAACCTCAAGATCCTTTTTAAAAGAATATCTGTGAAAAACTTTTCTTTTGGAAGATATTTCTTCTTGTATTTGGACAATTTTTCTCATCTATCTTTTTCCTTAATTATTACCGTTCTTGTCATTGTGAGGGTATTGAGATTTTTCTATCATTTGACTTTTTACATGGGTTAGACTTTAGAGACTCAACCATACAGAAAAAAATAAAATAAAAAAATAGTACTATGGTTTAAATGCTTGCCTTACATCTCAAGCGTTTTGTGTATAAATGCCTACCTCTTATCTTCCATCCTTCCTCCTTTTTTTGTCCTTTTTGGCTCTACTCAAATTAGGTATAGTTAGACTCTCTGAATTTCTTCTGCTTGTGAAATATTCAAGGGATGTGGACACTTCATATAAGGATTCTCTCCAATTATATGGTAACTGGAGAGGGTTCAATTCTCTCAATCATTATTGTCTATCTTAATTCTAATAAATGAGATCACGCCACGTAAGATTTCCATTGTTATCTTGAAAGCCACTAGTAATTTTGAATCCACCATAGTCAAAACCACTATTCGTGATAGTCGAAATCTTACATGACGTGGTCTAACCCATTGAAATTGAGAGAGACGATAAGGATTGAGAGAATTGAACCCTCCTTAATTACCATTTAATTGGAGAGGATCTGAATCCGAACAATTCTTCTTAAAAAACCAAATAAATTTGCAATTTAACGGTCTTTCTCACACACATTTAAAAATTATCCCCTATCAGGTGTTGTTTTTCTCCACTACTTTACAAAAAAGTAGTTATCCACTACTTATTGTGGAGATCGAGACTACTCTCAACTCAAACCATTAGTTGTATAATAAGCGGATGTGAAGTACCATAATTCATTTCGAATATGGCACTTACCATATCTTTATGAATTACATCTATTCTTATTTCATGCTAAGAAAAAACTACAACTATATATTGAATAAGTAATTGATGTAACTAAAGTAACGGTTTCTCCCAATTTCTTATAGTAGAGAGGATTTGAACCCCTTCCTGTCACCCATGTTACATTGATGATCCTTCCTCTACAGAGCTCCCCAATTGACTTTTAGCTTATTTGCTTCTCTAACAGCCTTATCTCTTTCTCTCTCTTGCTGGTTGAAAGACTTTTCTATTTCAATGAATAAAGTTTTCATTCACCAGTGAGAAATGTTGGAAGGACTTTGTCATCTTCTCATTTTTCTTGGAAGCTCCATGGGAAAAGGTCCAAAGATCTTTCTTGATTTTGTTTTGCACTTTTGATGCCCACATATCCCACATTATACCAATGGAAGCTTTTATCCATGCAATTTATAGCTGCTCTTATGAGATCCAACCTCGCTGCCTCAATGCTGGAAGTTGACATGAAAATGGCATCTCAATCTATTTTTAGTTCGCAAAAAGTTAATTTGGTTTTTCCCCCTAAGGCCCTCTCTTTCTGTTGTGGGTGACAATATTGTGTTGGGGATTCGAAACAATCAATCGAATCCTTGCCCTTCCGGACCTTGTGTTGAAAGTAGGAAAGTATGAATAAACCACAAATAAAGATCTAACCTTGTAAAACAGTAAAGAAGATGAACACACAGATTTAACGAGGTTCGGCAACGTGCCTACGTACTCGGGAGCCACACCACACAATCTTTTCTATTAATTGAAGAAGAAAATACAAGCTCTCAAAACAAGGGGTTAATCTCTCTGAGATTCTCTCTCTTTGCAGTCAAAAAGCTCTCTTTTTGATGATAATACAAACCCTAAAATCGTATGGGGTATATATAGAATACTGGGTGAAACAGAATTCTAAAGCGGAACAGGAAACTGTCATATTTACGTCCGGTCAACCGGCCCGGTCGACCGATCAGACTCCAGAGAGTTTGGCGGTCGACCGGCGCGGTCGACCGATGCAAGAACCCGAGACCAAATCTGCTACAGGGTTTTAGCGGTCGACCGGGCCGGTCGACCGCGACCTGATCCAAGCCCTCCTGGCTCCTGTGCATGTTTCCGGTCGACCGACCCGGTCGACCGCCGATCTGTCTGCTTGTTTTTCAGCTCCTTTTGATTCCAGTCTTCGTCTCGAACTTTGGGTCTACACCTTAGACCAACAATCTCCCACTTGGAGACCAAAGTACCTGCAATAAGTTCCCCGAACTCTCCCCTTCTTCGCATGTATCTTTTCGCCTGAAAAAATTCTTCCTTCAATCAACAGTATCCCGGCGATCTCGCCGATTCTCGTAGTGTGGCTCCGCCTTCATCTTTTACTCGTGAAGGCCAACTAAAGTTACACACAACTCCAGTTTCTCAATGGTAACTGTCTTTGTCAACATGTCCGCCGGATTTTGACTCCCCAAAATCTTCATTAAATGTAATTTTTCGTCTTCAACAAGCGAGCGTATAAAATGGTATTTGACGTCGATGTGCTTCGTTCTGGCATGATATACTGGATTCTTGACAAGATGTATAGCACTCTGGCTATCACAATAAAGAACTCCTCTCCCTTGCTTCAGATCCAACTCTTCCAAGCACCCGTTCAACCAGATCATCTCCTTGCTTGCTTCAGTCACCGCGACATACTCAGCCTCGGTTGTGGACAAAATCACAATCTTCTGCAGACGTGAGACCCAACTCACTGCTGTCGACGCTAAGGTATAAACATACCCCGTGATGCTTCGCCTCGTATCATGATCACCGGTGAAGTCCGCATCCACGTATCCCTGCAGTACCAATTCTTTCCTCCTGAAACATAGTGGGTTTATATGTTGTCCCCCTTAAGTACCGCATTATCCACTTTACGGCCTCTCAATGCTGTTTCCCTGGATTGCTTGTAAATCTGCTCACAACTCTCACTGCATGGGCGATGTCCGACCTCGTGCAAACCATCGCGTACATGAGACTCCCAATGGCCGAAGAATATAGCACCCTGCTCATATGCTCTCTATCTGCATCTGTCTTAGGCGATTGCTCCTCAGATAGCTTGAACTGATTTCCAAAGGGTGTGCTAACAACTTTAGCATTCTGCATGTTGAACCTCTGAAGTACCTTCTCAATGTATTCAGCTTGGCTTAATCTCAATATCCCTTCAGCTTCATCCATACTGATTCGCATCCCTAGAATCTGCTTCGCTGCATCCAGATCCTTCATTGTAAATTCCTTTGCTAGCTGCCTCTTCAAACTGTTTATCTCCTCTAAACACGGTCCTGTTACCAACATGTCATCAACATATAATAACAAAATAATGAAGCTGGACTCGAACCTTTTGAAATAGCAGCAATGATCTGAATTGCATCTTCTGTAGCTATTGTTCTGCATGAAGTTATCAAACTTCTTATACAACTGTCTCGGGGCCTGTTTCAAACCATATAAGCTCTTCTTGAGCTTACACACCATCTCTTCCTTTCCTTCTTCAATGAAGCCAACAGGCTGCTTCATGTAGATTTCTTCATCCAAGTCACCATGAAGAAAAGCAGTCTTCACATCTAACTGCTCAAGAAAGAGGTCTTCTGCAGCTACCAAACTCAATACCACTCTGATGGTTGTGAGTTTCACAACAGGAGAAAATATCTCCGTGTAGTCAACTCCTTCCCGCTGTTGAAAACCTTTCACTACTAATCTGGCTTTGAATCTCTTGCTTTCATCACTCTCCTGCTTGACCCGGCAAACCCATTTATTGTGCAAGGTTTTCTTCTGCGCAGGTAGCTGGGCTAACTCCCATGTCTCATTAGTGAGTAGAGAATCCATCTCCTCCTGCATCGTATGCTCCTCCTGCATCGCATGCTCCCACTGCTGAGATTCACTCACTTGCATCGCCTCTTCATAGCTTTCCGGCTCACCACTATTTGTCAACAATAAATAGTCAAGAGATGAAATGTATTTGGGATTTGGTTTGGGTACCCTGGATGACCTCCTGAGCTCCACGTCCTGGGTAGTTTCTTCTGCACCTGGAGTCTCCTCCGTTCTGTGGTCAGAACAAACATCATCTCCCCTATCTGGAAGTTTCTCTATATCCATGTACTCAGATCCACCTGTATCCGTAGTGCTGCTCCCACTGCTTCGGCTATCCTTGGCATTGTCCCTATCCTTGTACATCACCTCCTCATTGAATATCATATCCCGGCTCCTGATGATTTTCCTGTTCTTATCATCCCAAAGGCGATACCCAAACTCATCAATGCCGTATCCAATGAATGTGCACTTCTGTGACTTCGCTTCTAGCTTGTCCCTGACATGATCACTGATATGAACATATGCCACGCAGCCAAATACCCGTAAGTGTGAGAGATTTATCTTCTTTCCACTCCAAACCTCCTCGGGGATCCCAAAGTCTAATGGAACTGATGGCCCGTGATTAATAAGGTATGCTGCCGTATGCATCGCATCCGTCCAAAATGTCTTAGGCAGACCTGCATGTAATCGCATGCTCCGCGCACGCTCTGTCAAGGTCCTGTTCATCCTCTCTGCAATGCCGTTCTGCTGCGGCGTCCCTGGAGTAGTCCTCTCTAAGCGGATCCCATTCGTAGCACAGAACCTCTTGAACTCCTCCAGTTCGTATTCTCCACCATTATCTGATCTCAAGCACTTCACCTTCAGATCTGTCTCGTTCTCGACCATGACCTTCCACTTCTTGAAGATTTCGAACACCTCTGACTTGTGCTTCATGAAGTAAACCCACACCTTCCTCGAGTGATCGTCGATAAAGGTGACGTAGTATCTCGAACCGTCAAGAGAAGACACACTGGCTGGACCCCATACATCTGTATGAATCAACTCTAGCTTCTGAGCCTTAGGTGGCCTTCCACCCTTTTGGAAACTAACCCTCTTCTGCTTCCCAAAGATGCAGTCTTCACAAACTCCGACTTCCACGGTGTCGATCCCGGTTAGCTTTCCTTATGAGTGTAGGATTTTCATCCCCTTCTCGCTCATGTGCCCTAGCCTGTTGTGCCACAGATCTGTACTCTCCTTGCCAGCTGCAATTGCGAGGGTGTCACTCGCATGTGAAGTGAGGTAGAGAGTCCCTGTTTTATTGCCTCGGGCAATAATCATCGTGCCGTTGGAGATTCTTCACGAATCCCCGGTAAATGTCGAAACGTAGCCTTCTGCTCCAAGCTGTCCCACCGAAACAAGATTCCTCTTCAGCTTCGGCACTTGTCTTACGTTCTTCAAGTTCCACTTGGAGCCCTTCATCTGTATCTGAACGTCGTCCTTTCCAACAATATTGCAAGGTTCATTGTCCCCCAAGTATACTTTACCGAAGTCCCCTGCTACATAGTTCTGAAGAAGTTTTCTATTAGCAGTGGCGTGGAAAGAAGCTCCTGAGTCGATGATCCAAGAATCAGAATCGCTATCCATAGCAAGGATCAAGGCATCCTGCACGATATGAGCCTCCTGCTCACCCGCATCCTTCTTTGGTGCTTTGCAGACTGAAGACATATGACCCTCCTGGCCGTAGTTCTAACACTTCCCTTTGATAGACCTAACCTTTGAGTTCGGTCTCTTCTTCACTGATTTTGACCGATTCCTGTTCTGGTTCCCTTTCTTCTGGCTTCTGCCTCTCTGCTCGAAATTTAGGGCTGAACCTGAACCTTCTGATTCGGACGATTTTCTTCTAACCTCATCGGATAGAATCATGCTAACAACCTCATTCAGCTTTAACTTCTCTTTCCCCGTCGAATTGCTGATTGTCGTCACACAACCTGCCCAACTATCCGGCAACCGCGATAGTAGTAGAAGGGCCTGCACTTCGTCATCGAACGTGATGTCCACGGAGATAAGTTGATCAACAATCGTGTTGAACTCGCTGAGGTGCATCGTGAAGGACCGTCCTTCTGCCATCTTGAGGTTGAAAAGAGTTTTGACAAGATACACCTTGTTTGCTGTCGACGGTTGCTCGTACATCTTCGCGAGCGCTTCCATGAGTCCCACCGTCGTCTTCTCCTTCATAATATTGTGGGCTACTGATTTGGCGAGCGACAATCGGATTTGCCCTAGAGCCTTCCTATCCAGTACCTCCCAATCACCATCTGACTCATCTTTTTTCTTTCCCTTTTCCTTGCCCATCAGCGGGCGATACAAATCCTTCTGGTACAGATAGTCCTCCATCTGTGACTTCCAGTAGGCGAAGTCTGAACCGTCAAACTTCTCGATCTTTGATTTGCTTTCCTCTGCCATGGCTTTCACACAAATTGCTGAACGAAGCTCTGATACTAGTTGTTGGGGATTCGAAACAATCAATCGAATCCTTGCCCTTCCGGACCTTGTGTTGAAAGTAGAAAAGTAGGAATAAACCACAAATAAAGATCTAACCTTTTAAAAACAGTAAAGAAGATGAACACACAGATTTAACGAGGTTCGGCAACGTGCCTACGTCCTCGGGAGCCACACCACACAATCTTTTCTATTAATTGAAGAAGAAAATACAAGCTCTCAAAACAAGGGGTTAATCTCTCTGAGATTCTCTCTCTTTGCAGTCAAAAAGCTATCTTTTTGATGATAATACAAACCCTAAAATCGTATGGGGTATATATAGAATACTGGGTGAAACAGAATTCCAAAGCGGAACAGGAAACTGCCATATTTACGTCCGGTCGACCGGCCCGGTCGACCGATCAGACTCCAGAGAGTTTGGCGGTCGATCGGCGCGGTCGACCGATGCAAGAACCCGAGACCAAATCTGCTACAGGGTTTTGACGGTCGACCGGGCCGGTCGACCGTGACCTGATCCAAAGCCCTCCTGGCTCCTGTGCATGTTTGTGGTCGACCGACCCGGTCGACCGCCGATCTGTCTGCTTGTTTTTCAGCCCCTTTTGATTCCAGTCTTCGTCTCGAACTTTGGGTCTACACCTTAGACCAACATATTGGAGGTTGGACTAAAGATCGAATAGTTACCAAAGGGACCTACCTTCAACAAACGAGAAGTTTATTGATAGAATATAGAGGTGCCCCCCCCCCCCCCCCCTTTTTTTTTTGTTGTGAGTGATTTTTCATTATAATGTACATGTGCACTACATCTTGTTATATATAATTGTACATGATTATTTATATAACATCTAAATTTATGATCCTGAAGAACATGTAGTGGTTTCCTGGCAGTTGACTTTAGAAAATCCGTGCAAAGCTAGTCTGTTGTAACAATATTTATGATAGCCGAAGAAAACAAGAAGTGCACAGGAGGAGACTCAACAGTCGACTGACCGGGTCTGATCGGTCGACCGATTCGACCGTAAGAAGTTCTACAGAAGTTTCGGGTAGAGGTGCATCGGTAGACCGATATCGGGTAATTGGGCCGCTGACTTGTTTCCTAATCTTTTTGTGTTTGTGTGTATATTTATTTGAAGGCACCTTTTTAGGGTTAAGGAGAGAGCTGTTTATTAGAGAAAAGAGATTGTTTTGAGCACTTTGTGAGGGAGATTATTGTGAGAGATCATTGGTTAGGGTTATTTTGAGAGTTTGTGTGAGTTGTAACCTGTTGTTTTTTTTTCATATAGTAAAATCTTCCCATCCTCTCCCTGTGGACGTAGTCAATTTATCGAACCATGTAAATATCTGTGTTTGTGTGTGATTTTGGCCGTTCTTTTGTGAATTGTACTTGTTGGTTTTTCTCCTCTCATTGCTCGACGACTCGTTTGGTTTGTGCGCACGCTTCTCCCGATGCGCGCAACAGAGTCATATTATTCAGAAAATTGCATCCTTTTCCATGCAAAATATTTTTTCCCCCTACGTCGCCATCTGGTTAGGTGTAATGGTTTTTCTATGCAAAATGTTCTTAATAACAAGTTTAAAATGCAAATTTCCGTGTGTACGCAGTCAATACTGGTTTTAAAAGAAGAGCATCATCAGAATTACCAAATGCAATAATATGATCATGATCATAGTTGTTAAACGTTAATTCAAAAAGTAATTGGATTGCAATGGCAAAAGGAGGAGATAAAATCAAGTCAGCCTTTGATTTTATCTTTACCTAGTTATCATCTGAACATTGCGATTAATCATCAGAATTTTAAATGGTTTTCTTTCCCAAAGTTATCGTTTCTGTTGCTATGTAATTATATGCAAACGGTTAACTAATCCAGAACTTTAATTATCGGGCATATATATTTTCTAAACACGCAGAAAGGTGTTAAAAGAGCGGTTTAAAATTCTCAGAAAATATTTTGTTGAATTAATGAAGTAGCTAGCTCAAAAGCTGTACCAGAGAAAAGAAATAATTGGAGTGCATATATTCTGAACTTGGAAAAATCTGAAGCTGACCTTCATATATACTAGTTAGCAAAGAGTTAAACTAACGAAAAGTAGCAACAACATCAGCTATCCTTCCAACAGAAATTTCCTTGAGCAACAAGATTGTCCCATTTTGGTAACTTGATGTTTTACTAGCAATCAAGAATCTGCTGATCTCAGCAAATGCAAGAATCATTTTATATGTGCACCAATTAGTGGGTGTCATAATCACAGATAAACCTTATTATAATAAAACATATGGATTAGAACCGAATATATCTTATTTTGGAAAAAAAAAGGCACGAACAATTCTACTCCCACTTTTTAGATCTTTACAAATAAATATTAATCTATGGTTTAATTTAATTAAAAATTTTCTTTTATATTCTAAGCATGTTGTTGGCTTGAGGAAACATGAAGAGTTAACCCTGCACGCTTTTGCATTACCGTTGGAGGAGTAAATATTATAGTTTTTGGGAAAAGTTGACAACCCTTCAAGTTGATCTACAAGGACCACTTTTTTCAACATGGCTAGGCCAAATGGGGTGTTTTGATGGCTACAATTGAACTACAAGATTGAGAAAGGATATCCATTGGGCAGACAAAAAGTACCATACTATAAGTGTGATGAGGAGATTGACAAGATCTTCACAAAAAATTAATAACATGATGGTTATTATGGTCCATTTAAGCCTCGCACTAACTTAGAGGTCAATTGTGGGTTTACAAAGATTTAATAAGGGCCCGTTTGGTTGTTGAAGAGGGCTTGGGAAAGCCTATCAAAACTGACGGTTTTTGTCAGTTTTGGCAGGTTTTCTGCCAATTTCAACCCTCTTTAACGCAACCAAACGCGCCCCAAGCTAGCTGTTTCTTGTTTCCAATAGATGGTATCAGAACTAGCCTCATGCTTTCTGGTTGCAAGCAAATTTATGATCATCAATAAAAGAAGAGAAAATAAATTTGTCATTTTCAACTTTTTTTTGGGGATCGTGATTTGTTATTAGGGTTTTTATTTGAAACTATCACGAAGTATGGTGGTTTTTTGGATCAAAACTAGCCTCATGCTTTCTGGTTGCAAGGAAATTTATGATCACCAATAAAAGGAGCGAAAAGAAATTTGTCGTTTTCAACTTTTTCTGGATCGTGTGATTTATTATTAGTTTTTTTTAATTTGAAACTATGTCAAAATATAGTGATTTTTTTTGGAAAACCACAACAAAATTTTACTTTGCATGGAACCACCATGAAAATATGAATTGTTAACTAAGTGTCACGAATCGTAATTTATATTTATTTTCTTTTAAATATGAGTATAAAATGACACTTATGGTCAATATGACTGAACTTTATAGACATATCGTAGGGGGTGTTTTGAGGGTATTAAAATTTTTTGAGGGAATTAAACTCTTATGTTTGATTATTATTATTTTTTTTGGGGGGTTGGTCATGGGGGCACGTGCCCCCTCGGCCTCGTTGGTTACCCCACCGCGCTGCCCCGCGCACGGCTCCCAAGCCCCCGCACAAAACCCCCAAACTCACTCCATTGAGTTTGTTAGTTTATTCGGCCAAACATTTAAGGCACACTTTCTAATAGAATAAAGGCCCATTATCTGTCAAAAAATAAAGAAAGCAATTCAAGGCCCAACCTTAGTGGGCTGGGTTGCTCTAAGGTTGTGTGTTTAGATGCATAAATTCGTAATTCGCCTCCACATTTGACATTTGCTCTTATTCTAAGAATCTCAAAATGCAGTCGTTGTTGAGAAGTTTGTTCCTAAGATTGGGATGAAAATTATCTTGTTCTTCAATTTGGGTGAAAGTTTTTTTTTTACTTTTGAATATTCTATAAATAGAGTTTAATATGACAGAAGTTTTTAATATGAGAAAAGTTCTTTGCTTTTGTCTTTTGATTAGTCTTGAATTTGATATTGAAAAAAAAAATCATTTCTGGGAATCTTTTACTTTGTATATGATATTTGAAATATTAAGGCATTTTAAAGGTCCAAACTACAAAACAACAATATTATACTAGCCAAACTATAAATTGAATCAATGGATGAACGACTGTTTAGTAAAATATGAAGTTTCTGATACTATTAAAAACCCCAAAATTAAAAATATGGCAATACATTGGGTAGTTTGTAAATGATATTTTAGTTGGAAGTACTCTTTTCTGTCTTGTAAACAATCATTTTATACATGACATTTTGTTGGGTTTTAAGTTTGAGACTCTAGCCTCTTTGAAAAATAATATTGGTATTATCGAATACTACTATTGATATATTCATTGAGTATTTTTTTTAAGAGAAGAAACAAGAGTACTACCCCATCCTCCCCACCAAAAAAAAAGTTCCGATTCCTAGCTACGACAACGGTTGGAGGGAAGTAGGGTGTTTTGTTAAGATGAGAAAATATAATAAAAGATTGATGAGCATCACTATGAGGGTGTTTTAGAAATTTAACATACTATTTAATAGAATTCGAATGGAAATTATAACTTGGTTGCACCTTGTCAAGAGTGCATATGTTCGTTATGGTTTTACAAAAACAAAAATTTTATAGTGGTTTTCCAAAAATCCACAATATTTTCGTTCTGTCAACCGGATCTGATTCGTGGCGGTCCACGGACTAACGTGTCCCTGACACAGGCAAAAATCCCAAGCAAGTAGCGGGTGATAAACGTCCTTTGCGTGTGTTTGAAGAGAGCTGTATTTTTCTTATTTTCATTGTGTATGAAAGTCTTATAAAAAGCCTAATTTTACTTTGAATCTGTAATCGAGTAATAGATTCAGCAATGAAAATAACTTTCGACGCGAACAACTGAAGGAATCTTTATCGTTTTCCTTGTTTTCTTTGATATAACCATATCCCATAATGGCTCTAAATCATCTAGTAAATTGAGTTTATCTACCGCACAAACTTCTATTGCATTTGCTTGCTCTACGAAAGAGTCAACTAATGTAGAATTAGAAAGAAAAAACACTCCTGTATTGAACTGCCAATCTACCCAATCCTTGAAACTAAAATAGTCTTCTTTAGGATGGCTCACCAATCTATGTTTAAAGATCATATTAATCTATACACATGCTCTCCCTTAAACTCTTTCTTTAAGTATGAAGGAGGTATAATCTTGTGTCATCATTAGTTTGTTATTGTGCCCATTTTTTATAAGCATGACAATGATCAATTTGGTGGCCCAATCCCCTATGGTAAAGATAATACATTAGCTTATCAACTAATACTACCTCACTATACTTTGTAACAGGAGGTAATGTCAACCCATTCCTCATGGATCGAAAGAATATAGGTTTCACAATTTGTCTTGAAGCAGAACATGTTATCTATCAACCTTGTGATAATTTCCTTTGTAGCTTGAAAATTCATCAATGATTTTGATGTATCCTTCTTATGAAAGTTTTGGCCATTACATTTCACATATGAAGGGTGGAATGTTTGTCTTTCATTTGTTTGAACTGGTTTTGATATATATGCTCATGAGAGTTCTTGGACCATTTTAGCTAATGTACTTGTAATATTGTCAACTCGGTATTGGAATGCTTTAATTTTGATTATCTTGGACATCTAATATACTATGCATTTGAAGGAATACATGTGACACTTTGCTTTGGTCCAGTTGGCTCTTGACATCGTCAACCTCTTCATCAAACATTCCATGCATGGGGAATCTTTGTTGATTCCTTTTAACTGATTCTTTAGAGCTTTGGTAGAAAAATTTTGTGTTAAAATCTTTGGGAAATGCATTCCTCTCTCGAATAATATCCTCAAACTCATCTTCGTCAAGGCTATGAGAGATAGCTCTGCACACTTCTATTTTTTTCTTCTTCCATGTCTGTTTTCGTTGAAAGCTGCCTTCATCATTGATTTCATTAAACTTTAGTCGTTACAAATAAATTCAAATAAGAAAATAAAAGATTATAACTTTCTTGAAAATAAACGCAAGATCCGTTTATCGGCTCTTGCTTGCGTGGGTTCTTTGCCGGTGCCGGGGTTAATCCGTGGACGACCGCGAATCAGATCCGGTTACAGGAAAATTCGGCAGAGCTTCGTCTTAACTGAGGAAGTTTTCTGGTTTGAAGAGCTGAGATCGACAAAGCGAAATCAGGGCTCTTCTCGAGATTAAGACCAAGCTTCATCTCAAGGAACGAACGTACGGGCTTCGGATCCTTCGAACGGCTTCTCCTTTGTGCCGAAGTTCGTCGGGATCTCGTTGACCTTCGCTGAAATTTCGTGCTCCTTCACTCTTCAATCCAGCAGCACCTCGTCCTCTTGATAAAATTCCAGATCTCGAAAATGGAGGTCTTTGGCTCGTATTTATAGGCCCCTGATGTGGTTATTTGGATGAGAACAAGTGATTTGGCTTTATCTTCAGTTAATAACAGCCTAATCACGTTTGAGGATGATATCAAGTCAGTTAGGAACCCCTGGAACAGATAAATCCTGTGAAAACAGCTTTAAAACCGTCAAAACGCGTATCGGGTACCAGACTGCACGGCGCGGGTCGGACAGATCCGACCTGCGCTTGCGCGGGTCGGATCTGGGTCGGACAGATTCGACCCGCACTTGCGCGGGTCGGGTTGATCCGTCCCGCGCTTGCGCAGGTCGGTTTGTTCCATCTTGCGCTCGTGCAGGTTTGCCGATTTTTTCTTCTTTTCAGTTCTCTTTCTTCCGGGACATGTCCTTTCGCGTGTTTGGTTCGCTTCGTTGATTTGTATGCTTCGCCGCAAGACCGACCGTCGAACGCGCGTTGGTTAATATACGCATGTTGATCGATGCGCGCGGACTGATTGGCTTGCGCGCGTTGACCGACGCGCACGAGCTGGTTGACGTGCATGCGTTTGACCGACACGCACGAGATGATTTGACGTGCACGTGCTGGCCGACGTGCACGAGATGATTTGACGTACGCGCATTGACCGGCGCGCATGAGCTGATTTGACGTACACGCGTTGACCGGCGCGCACGAGCTGGTTTGACGTGCATGCGTTTACTGGCACGCACGAGCTGCTTAGGTGAATCCTCTTGACTCGCCAATTCATTGCTTCGAGTTTCGTGCGGGCTCTCATAGACAATTTTAGACGCCTATAGATACTCCCTCCAAAGTGTTTCAGCCTCATTCTTTTATAGAGGAGTCTGAAACGCTTTGGATATGATGGATCCCCACCTTCAGTCGGTGTTAAAGGACCTACAGATGGTTTTGATTCTTGACTTCTCCATATTTCAACATATTCTGTATTTTGTCGAATAGCTAAGATTTCCCCGGTACCGCGTTTATCGTCTGACCGTTATTGAAGCCTTGAATCGGAATTGGTGAGTAGACTTTGGCTCGTGTTATTGAGTTGACTTTTGGATTAATTATCTGCATCGCAACGCGCTGACCGGCGTTGACCTAGGGCTTTGAATCGATCGGCGTTGACTCTCATAATAACGCGTTGACCGGCATTGACCTAGGGCTACGCGTTGACCGGCGTTGACCTTAGGGTTTTGAATCGATCGACATTGACTCTCATCGCAACCCGTTGACCGGCGTTGACCTAGGGCTATGCGTTGACCGGCATTGACCCTAGGGTTTCGCATTAACCTGAGGAGAACCAGTTTATACTCGTGTACTCCTGGGAGTTTCTGGAATCAGTTTAACCTCGTGTACCCGTCGGAGGTTGTCAGGTTATCCTTAAGAATTATTATATGTAATATTCTCTAAGAACTTCCTGTCAAAATGGGAAACAGTTTAGACTCATGTACTCGTTGGAGTTTGGATTTTGAATATTTTGATAATAGGCGAAAATATCTCGAAATCACCCAAAATATAAAATTAGGTCCCGAATATTCCGAAAATAGGCGAAAAATCACGAAACCACCCAAAATATAAAACCGGGTCTCGAATATTCTGATAATAGGCGAAAACACCGCGAAGATACTGGAAATATGAAGTTGAATCCCGAATATTCTGAAAATGGGCGAAATACCGCGAAATTACCCCAAAACATAAAATTGGGTCCCAAATATCCTGAACATGATCGAAACACCGCGAAATCACCCAAAAATATAAAATTGAACTCCGAACCTTCCGAAAATAAGCGAAAGTGCCATGAAATTATCCAGGAGATGAAACCAGACTCCGAACATTTCGAAAACGGGCGAAATCAGGCAAGAAAATAACGAAATCAGCCAAAATGGGTCTGACCCGCGCTCACGCGGGTCGGACACGAATCCGACGTGCAGAACGCGGGTCGGAAGGGGGTTTAATGGGGAATAAAAAAAATCCCCAACTCCTTCTTCTATCTCCGGATCTAGTTCTTCTCCTCTCTCAAAATTTCGGTTTTCTCCTTCTTTGACCCCTAACCCTTCAAGAGTTCTAAACGAATCAAAGCTCCCAAGCTGTTTAAACCCCTCAACTTTGCTAAGATAAAACCTCTAAGAAGCTTCTGATTTTGGCCGACTTCCTTAACTCCTCACAAGCTAGGGTTTGATTATTTACTGATTTTGGGTCTGAGCATCGACGGGTATCTTCTCCTCCTTGATTCTTCTTCGAATTTCAGGTGAACCTACCCTTCTTGCTTCAATTTTATTCTACTCTTCATGCTTGGGTGCTTGATTTATGGCTGAATTTTTGAGCTTTTAATCTGAAAGTTGGAGCCCTAGTTCTTGGATTTAGGCAAAAACCGAATTTTGATTTGATTTTGTTGAGGGCTAAAAAATTTTGGTCTCAATTGTGAGCATGGCTTGATCACTGTAGTTTTGAATTCTTGCCTTTGAACTTATGGGTTTTGGTTTGATGGTTGAAACCCTAATTCTTAAATTTGGGGGAAAAAACTAAAATTAGCATTGGGTTTGAGCTTCAATTGTGAGCATGGTTTGATAACTACAGTCCCAACCCTCTAATCCTGGGGAAAACCGAATTTTTTTTGTTTTATGGGGTTGATGACTGGCCGATTGAGCTCTTGAATGCACTCTCCCGATGCTAATGACCACACTTTTACAGCATCCTGACTAACAGAAGCCAGGAACTCCCCGTTATTGTCCCAACGAACAGAATGCACCTCCTTTGTATGACTTTGTGTTGTGCCACCTTTGGAGATACGTGAGCATGAAAATTGGCTTACATTCCAGAAACGAATCTCCCCATTGCCATCACAAGAACATAGAAGGTCTATCTTTTTAGGATGAGAATCTAATGATGTCATCTGGGAGCTGTGCCCACTAAATGTCTGCAAGCAATAATTTGGTTCTGCTGCATTCCATAGCTTAACAGTTCTATCGAAAGAAGATGTCGCCAGTTGAGTTGAGTTTTGTTCTTTGGTCGATTGATGTTGATAACTCCGAACCTGTGTATTGACTGAGGACCTTAGTTTGTATTTGAGAGGAGCCGAGACTTTGCTTGACTCGCGTGGGAGTTTACTGAACTTGGTCGTACACGACTGAACTTTGTATGTGACTGAATCTGTATGTGATTGAACTCATGTATATAGTCGAACTTTGTATATGACTGAATTTGTATATAATTGAATTCTTGCATATGATTGAGCTCTTGTATATGCCTTGAACTTGTACATGTGTAAAGCTGAGAATTGACTTGGATCCAAATTTGCATATAAGCTTGGTTTGAATTTCTTGGAAGTTTAGTTTCGAATCCTTGTCAACATTAAGTCCTTGGGGTATTTGGTTGTGTAGATGACTTAATACCGCTCAATTCTTGTTCATACTCATGTATATATGCATGTATGATTTCAAAACTTAAAGTCAACATCCACGCTTTGATTTCGAGTAATTCTGTGAGCTATGTAGGAGGTGCTTGATTTGCTTGACCCGTATATTTGATTTTCCTCTCACTTTAACTTGAATAGAGGATGTCGTATAGGTTTAATTGGACCTTTAACTGAAAAATTTCGAGTAATTCAGTTGAAGATTCACAATTTCCCTTTTAAGCTCTGATTCATATATCTTGATTCTTGATCTAACTGAGCTGTTGATCTTTGTTATAGATTAGCCATGTCGACGATTTGGACCGGCTGGAGCGCGAATTCCGACGGTTACAAGAGTTGAAGATTTCCGGTACTTCAACGTACATAGCCATCCGGATGGAATCTCGTCTACAAGCATGGCACGACACTCGGGCTTCTGCTGGACTTGATATTCAAACGCAACAAAGTCGGGTGGATCAAATGGAGGTCGTCCTCGCTGAGAAACAAACATCTACGCGTCAACTCAAATCCTCTATTACGTCGGGTAAGGCTAAGATAGAGCGACCCGAAGAGGAGCTCAAAGCAGAGGTGGAGGCCTTGGCTATCTTGGGGATGTCGAAGGATGACTTGGAGCATTCACAAGTTGTGATATCCGAAAAATTGGAGCTCTCGAAACAGAAGTTAGCCAAGATCAAACAAGAGGCTGCGAAAACATTATCCCTCACCGAGGAATCCTTCAAGGTTGCATTGCAGTGTGAGCTTGAGCGAACTTATACAGAGGAATTGACTAAACTTGAACAGCAAGTCCATAGTCACAAACTTCATGTAGATTGATTATAACTCTTGTACCTGCAAACTCAATTTTATTAATAGAAGATATTTCTTTTTCATTCGTTATGTCTCCTTTATTATGATGTCTTACTCCGTATGGAATAATCAACCATAATACTTGTGGGATTTTTGGCAAACCCCCAGCCTTCAACGGGTTTGATGAGCCTTTACCGACTACCGTCTGAGTCGGGCTAGCATGCAGATTATTCTATATCCGTTCCGCATATAACGTTGTGCTTAAGAGAATTAATTCTCTTAGACTTAGTACTATGATTTTGAATACATAGACTTCACCATTTCGTTTGGAAATATGGCATCCGGTAACGCGTGCTAGGCGTTGACTTACCCCTTCTTAGGCTTCGGGATAAAATTCCCCAGACTTAGACTCTGGTGTCTTTTTCAATCGGTAAAAGACTAAACCGGCGACGCGTGTTAGACGTAGACTTAGGATTTTTGGCAAACCCCTATCCTTCAACGGGTTTGGCGTGCCTTTACCGATTATCGTTTGAATCGGGCTAGCATGTGAATTATTAAAACTCGTTTCACATATAACGTTGTGCTAAGAGAGTTAATTCTCTTAGACTTAGTGCTATGATTTGGAATACATAGACTGCACCATTTCTTACGGGAATATGGCACCCGACAACGCGTGTTAGGCGTTG
>BQKN01066077.1:475751-486608 GCA_022839385.1 Asparagus kiusianus
CCATTTCTTACGGGAATATGGCACCCGACAACGCGTGTTAGGCGTTGACTCATCCCTACTTAGGATTCGGAATGAAAGTCCCCAGACTCGTACTCTAGTGTCTTTTTTACTCGGTGAAAGACTAAACTGGCAAAGCGTGTTAGGCGCAGGCTTATCTCTATTTAGGAGTCGAGATAAAATTCTCCGAGCATAAAGTGCACGGATTTGAAACTATGTTTTTTTAGGGTAAAGACAAACCCGAAAATAAAAGAGGAAGAATTTTATATTCTATCTTTTAATAATGAAGAGGAAGAATTTTATATTCTATCTCCAGTTGGAAATGAAACTCGAAGTGGGATCTCCACCCCCAGAATCCGGAAAGATAAAACTAAGAGTGGGATCTCCACTCCGAGAATCGGAAAGATTCAAACGACCCTAGCTTTTATAGGATTGGTTGTTTGATCTAAGAAAAGAGTTCCTCATTTATTGAGGGGAAATTACAATTTCGACCCTAACTTTTATAGGTTTAGCTGAAAAGGAAGAGATGGTAGTCTTTCGTTTATTGAAAGGGATGACTTGATCTTAGTCCTAACTATCTGCAGGTTTGACTAAGTGAGGTTGGAGACAATCCTAACTTTTATAGGTTTGATTGCTCGAATAAAAAATGGACCTCTCGTTCATGGAAGGAATCGAGAGGAGAATTTGGCTTTGACCCTAACTTTTATAGGTTTGACCTGAAAGCAAAGAGAGCGGAATACAGGTAGCAGTAGAAATACTGGTTTGTACTAGCCACTCGATGGGGGATTTTAATGTTAAGTGATCAGGACTTAACACGTCAAGTTTTGAACATTGCCATAAATTAGCGGATAGAAATTTTGGTGGGCCCACCGTCAATTGACTTGATTAGTAGGGGATTTTGTGATGAAAGGTTGATCTGTCAAGATGATCAAATCTCATTCATCAATAATAAAACATGCTTTAACTTTGAATACATTCAGAGTCCAAGTATGAATTTTATTCGTTACTTTCATGGCAACTGGGTTATCCCTAAGAATACTACATGCAGTATTCTTTCGGGAACTTCCCGATACATTGGTTATCTTGAGTATACTAAGGGTAGTATTTTTTTAGGAACTTACCGTTTATCGGCATCATAAGCCGGTCGCCTTCCTTGGTGATGAGGCGATATGCGCAACTCGAATAGACTGTCTCTACTACGAACGACCCTTCCCATTTAGGTTCAAATTTTTCTTTTTTCTTAGAGTTAAGGATCATAGGCCGTCGTTCAGTTAAGACCAAATCTCCTACTTTAAAACTCCGTTGTCGAACCTTTTTGTCGAAAGCTCAAGAAATTCTAGCTTGGTAAAACTCAATGTGCTGTTGAGCTTCTAAGCGCTTTTCATCGAGCATCTCGAGTTCTTCGAGACGTTTCTGATGTTGTTCTTCGGTCGTCATCTGGGTTGCAAGAGCAATTCGAAGAGATGGAATTTGTATTTCCAACGGGAGGACGGCTTCACACCCGTATACCAAGGAATACGGGGTTGCGCTAGTCGGTATACGTACGGTAGTACGATAGGCCCATAGAGCCACGCCAAGCTTGTCATCCTAATCTCGTTTATTATTTTTCACGAGTTTTGACAATAATTTTATGATAGTCTTATTGAAGGCTTCAGCCAATCCATTTGCTGTGGGATTGTAAGCCGTCGACGAGACGTCCTGAATTTTGAACTTCTCGCAAAACCTGATGAAGGCGTTGCTGACAAATTGAGGACCGTTGTCATGTATGATCCGTCTTGGGACACCATGCCGGTAGATTATATGGTGTTTGATGAATACGATGACGTTATGGTCTTAACTTCTCTGAGCGGGATCGCTTCAGCCCATTTGGAGAAGTAGTCAGTAATTGCCAGGATGAATCGATCACCTTTGACTGACGGGGGATTTATAAGACCAACAATGTCCATTCCTCAGGTCTCAAATGACCATGATGTAACCGAAGGATGCAGATGCTCCGGAGGTTGGTGCATATAATTCACGTGTACTTGACATGCATGACACTTCCGGGCATATGCGACTGCATCACTCATCATAAGAGGCCAAAAATATCCCTTTCTTCTGATGCGGTCATAAAGCTTAGGACCGGGCTGGTGTGCACCACAAACCCCTTCGTGTGCTTCCTTAAGGACTTCTTCAGCTTCTTTAGTCGATAAGCAACGTAACAGCAAACCATCATACCCCCTGTGGTATAGCGTTCGACTCTCCGTATTATAGTAGAACCTCGATGCTCTTCGTCGAATTGAATCCCTCTCCTTCACATCTTCTGGTAAGATTCCATGCAAGACGTAATCGATGATAGGGAAACGCCAATCTTGGGGTTCAAACTCGACCTGAGTTGCGTATACCTCTTGAACCTCTTCTTCTTTGTCATCTTCATCGTAGATTGGTATTAAGAGTTGGTGAGTTCTTATCATAACAAACTGTTTTGTTCCGGGAGGCTGCGCCAGAGATACGGCTAGTGCTGCTAACGCATCTGCGTAGGTGGTCTGTAACCACGGAACGTGTTCGATAAAGAATCCTTCGAATGATTCGGCTATTTCCACTGCCATCTTATGATACGGTATTAAATCCTGACTTCGGACTTCATACTCCCCTTGAACTTTCTTGACTATTAGTTGAGAATCACCAAAAGCTTCGAGATACTCAACCCCCAGTTCTTTAGCGAAATTGAGTCCTATGAGTAGCGCGTTATATTCGGCTACATTATTCGAGCATGGCTCGGTTAACGAGTAGACTCAAGGCATCACATGTTTTCCTGGAGAAACTAAGACGACTCCAACTCCAGAAGAGATCATAGAACATCCAGGAGCACTTGCTACATTAGTTGCCTGAGAAGCACCATCGAAATACAAACACCACACCTGTTGATGGGAAGTTACGTTGACTTCGTGGGTTTCGTCTGGCAAATCATCATACACCTCGGCAGTATCCGTAGTTGGGTTAGCCGCCAGGAGATCACAAATAGCTTGTCCCTTAACCGACTTTTGTTGTTTAAAATGCAAGTCGTATTAGGACAAAAGTAAAGCCCATTTCGCTAACCGCCAATTCATGAAAGCAGGCTGTGTCATGAATATTCTGACTGGGTTAATATTGGAGATGACGTAGATAGTTTGTCCCACCAAGTAGTATCGTATCTTTTGGATAGCGAATACTAAGGCGAGACACTCTCTTTCAATCATTGGATATCGAGATTCGGCACCTACTAAGGTCCGGCTTAGGTAATATACTACCTGTTCGTGACCGTTATCGTCATCTTGTGCGAGTAGTGCACTTAATGAGTGGCTCGTCGCTTTGACATAAATCAAGAACGGTTTGCCCGATTTCGGTGCAACGAGTACAGGAGGTTTTGAGAGATATTCTTTAATACTCTCGAACGCTTTTTGACAAGCATCGTCCCATACGAATGATACGCCCTTTTTCGTGAGCCTGGAGAACGGTTGACATTTTCCTGAAAGATTCAAAATGAATCGACGGATATAAGCCAACCGTCCTTGTAGTCCTCTGAGCTCCTTAAGATTTTTCGGAGGTTGCAATTCGTTAATCGCCTTTACTTTGTCAGGATCAATGTGAATACCCTTGTTGGTGACGACGAATCTAAGAAATTTACCGCTGAACATTCCGAGAAAAGATTTGGTAGGATTCATCTTCAGTTGATGAGTCCGCATCAGATCGAACATGGTCTTTAAGTCTTTAATGTGATCATTCTTGTCACGACTTTTCACGACCAGATCATCCACGTAGCATTCTACAGTCTTTCGGAGATGCTCCTAAAAAATCTTCGACATGGCTCTCTGATATGTGGCACCCGCATTCTTTAAGCCGAAGGGCATAACCGTATAACAAAAAACACCGAGGGATGTTCTAAACACGGTATGCTTTTCGTTATCTGGGTGCATCTTTATTCGATTATAGCCAGAGAATCCGTCCATAAAAGACATTCTCTCGAATCCACACGTATTGTCGATGATAACATCTGTGATGGGAAGAGGGAAATCGTCTTTTGGGCAGGCTGTGTTAAGATCTCTGAAGTCGATGCAAATCCTAATTTTCCCGTTCTTCTTGAGGACTGGAACGATATTGGCAAGCCATTCGGGATGTTGCTCCTCCCTGACGAAACCCGAGTCGATAAGCTTTTTGACTTCAGACTCGATTGCCTCCATAATCTGAGGACGAAACCGTCTTTGTTGTTGTTTGACAGGTTTGACATCTGGCTTAATATTGAGACAATGCACTGCTACATTTGGATCGAGTCCTGGCATATCTTCATAATTCTAGGCGAACACATCGATATATTCCCTAATGAGAGAGATTAATTCTTCTTTCTCATTCGGCGGGAGGCTGTCGCTAATGAATATTGGCTTCGGATTATCCTCGTTACCCATATTCACCTGGACTACTTGATCTTCGGTAGGAGGTTCCCTTTGTTCAAACCTATCACCGTACTGCATGTTCAAGTGATGAACCCAAGGGTCTTCCCAAGTTGGCATTTGATCGTCTTCCTCTATTGTAGCAGGATCAACCGTAGCCATGTTCGACATTAGCTTTTTGAACATTTCTCCGAGACTAGCGTCGGAGTCCCAAGCTGAAGAATCAGAAGCATACCCATTTTTACCTTTGTTAGCAATCTGATCGATGACTTGCCAGCAACATTCGTCATCAGATGAGGAGACATAGCCTAAACCTCTTCTGTGACGATAATAATCGTCGGGTTTTCCTTTTGGTACATAGGCCATTCGAGGTGGAACTCGCGGACCTCGACCAAAACAAAGACCTTCTCCGAGCGTGAAGTCATATCCGTACTTGTCCATGAGACCACGTGCTTTTGTGTTATATCTAAATAGGTGAGGGGCAGGTTTATCATCCTCGTCTTCTTCTTCCAAGAAATGGTCTGGTATCAGAGATTCTTTTCCTTTACCGTAGATAGCTTTCTTTTCACCCCCTGCCTTTGCAGGAACGACAAGTGTCGTTCCGAACGAGTCCTGCACCTGTTTTTTTGTCATGCAAAATGAGTGAAGTGGCATATACAAATCAGGATTATCATACAGCCCCTTCATAATATTATCAGGACACAACAAGTACTCTAAATCATCATTTATTGATATTTCTTCGACAAGTTGCCAATTACAACTACTTTCCGATGATTCTTCATCATCAAGATTGATTATAATGGGTACAATATCATTAAGTACAAAACCACCATCATAATCGAACCCAGCTTCGGTATCAGCTTCGTCCCCGCTGTCCGTTCCTTGGGCCGATGGTTCAGTATCGGATTCGGCACCATATAGAAGGGAGTCGGTAAAATAGTTCTCCAATCCCTTAAAAGGTTGCTTATCCGCGACCACCATCTTGACTTCGTTATTGGTGTCCACATATTTGAGACACTGATGAAGAGTTGATGGGACTATAAGATTACCGTGGATCCAGGGTCGACCCAACAGTAGGTTATAGGAGGTCTCTGCGTCAATCACGTAACATGTGATTTCCGACTTCAAATCCCCGATCTGGCACTTCACTCGAATTTTTCCTAATGGTCTGGACCCACTGGTATTGAATCCGTAGATCGTAGTGCCTGTGGAGTCTAGCTTACTAGCCGGTATCCCGAGATTGTACATCAATCGGAGTGGCATGATGCTGACAGCGGAACCCGGATCGACTTGGATTCGGTTGACAACGCTGGAACCGATGTGCCTGGTAAAATACAAGGGTCGATCATGCTTCGAATTCTTTGTCTGCATGTCTTCTTTTGTGAAAGAAATGCAAGGAAAGCGGTGCATGGCGAGGTTGCAATGTTGAACCGGCGGCTCTGGTTCTTCAGGAGATGACTTGATCCGAGTCAGGAAAACTTCGGAATTGGACAAGGCATCTTGTAACGCTTCCCTTGTGTCCTTTGAAAGACGCAGTAGCTCATACAGGGTTATTCTAGCTGGTATATTAGCTAACTACGTCATAATGTCAAAATGGGGCGGAGCACTTGAACTTCCCGGTTTGTCTCTCCCAATCGGTAGATTGAATCGAGACTGCTTCGGGTTCTGACCCTCTTGGTATAAGGGTTCTTTCCCTTTCTGTTTTTGTTGGGTCTTCTCCACAATCACGGGTACTGGGGGAGTTGTGACCACTCCCATTTTTGCTAATGTCTTGGAGGGAACGGTTTTGGTTACCCCCTGCTTAGCTAACTGCTCGGAAGCATCCGGATACTTGAAGTGATACTCATTTCCACTCCGGGTCGCAAAGACTTCTTGTTCATCTTCAGAAAGCGGGAAAGCCGGGATTCTTTCGTCATCTTCTCCTGGAATAGCAGAGGCTCCGTAGCAGGAATTCCCTTTTCCTTTTGATTTCCTTTTGGATGAAGATCCAGTCCACTGTTCATCTTCAATCAAGTCGGGGTGAACCCAGAGAATTTCGCCATTCGGGGCCGTGTGTGGCACAAGTCACTTCTGACGTTGTTTGTAAGGATCATCGTTCACGGTGTTCATTGCAACTTTCACCACGGGTTCGGGCTGAAACTAGTTCAACGGAACAGATCCGAAGCTGATCGACACTACATTTATACCCACTTTCTTCTCTTTAGGCTGCTTCATAGTGATGACCCCCACATCAATCAAAGCTTGGATCTTATCTTTGAGAGCGTAACACGACTTGGTAGGGTGGTGAACCGCTCTGTGAAACGCGCAATACCTCAGGTCATTAACCCTTTTGGCGTCTTCTTGATCTTGGACTGGAGGCAACTTAATCTTGTTGTTCTCTATAAGGTATTTAAAAATATCAGGAACTTCATCTTCCTTGAACGAATAGATCTTCGAGAATTTCGGTTCCGAAGCCTTCTGTTTCTGAGGTTGTTGTTGCCATCGTGACTGCTGAGGTGCCTTCTGCTGCTGTTGTTGCGGTTACGCTTGCACTTTGAATGTTTGGTTCGCATCCACTGCATTCACTTGTGCTTTCCCTTTTCCCTTAGGAACAAAATTCTGTTGCGGGGCTGGTGCCGTCGTTTGACATCTTTCGGCCTTTTTCCTCTTGAGGAAACGTTCGGCTCTTTCCCCTCGGACCTTCAAATCTTTCCAAGTCTTAGACGGTGCCATTCCCATGGCTTCGAGAATATCCAATGAAAGATTGTTGTGACAGGTCTCCAGGATGAAGTCCTCACTAATTGGATCCCTACAATTTATGGCTTTGTTCCGGAATCGTTTAATAAAATTCTCCACCAACTCTCCGTCCTTTTGCTTTTAATTGAATAATGTTCCGATCGAGACTTCAGTGTCGTCGTCAAAGAAATTCGTGAGAAACATGTCCTCCATGACTTCAGTGTCGTCGTCAAAGAAATTCGTGAGAAACATGTCCTCCATGTCATCCCAACTGCTAATGCTCCCCGGCTTGAGGCGGCGATACCAATCGAAGACTGCTCCGCGAAGAGTGCTAACGAATGACCGTACCATCAGCGGTTCATTCCCGGAGATTATCCCCAAATGAGACTTGAAGTATATTAAATGCTGAGTGGGGGAGCCCTTTCCATCAAACGGTGTGAAGTTGATTAAGTTGAACTTCGCCGGATACGGGATTGACTCCCACTCTCTTGGGTATGGGCACGGTATTCCAGACCTTTTCACTTCCTGAGCATTCATCAATGCATTGATTTTGCTCTCCAAATCTCTCATTTTCTTATCCTCACTCGTATCTGTCTTCGAGTGGTTTCGAGGAGAAGTAATGTGGCCTTCCTTTGTATTATTATCATCCGAAGGACCACCCCCAGTATTGTTATTGACGGGAGGAGTGTTCATGTTAACATTCTCATCCACTTCCCGCTCGTTATCATCTTGGTTCGGATTATTGCGACGGCTAGATTCTCCCTGATGAGTTGTCAGTGCCATAATTTGCTGGTCATGCATCTCCCTCATTTGCTGCATAGCCATTTCCATTTCAAATTTAAAACTATCTTTTTGCTTGGCTAAAGCGTCCTCAAGAATCTTAGCTACTTGCTCAGCGCTAATCATGAGTGATTCGTAGGGTTGTCCTGCACTCGATGCGGTGTCATCGGAAGCCATCGCTGAACAAACATCCGAGCAAGCATTTGAGCAAGCATCCGAGGTTTCATCATCTCAAGGAAGTCCCTTCTGCATTCTTTGGTAATCCCTTCGTCTATTGGTCCCCGATCGCAATCGAGTTATACGCTGGGACATTGCGGCAAACTGATCTAGACTAAAGTGTCGCGTTGACTTCCCTCTCCCGGTCATGTTAACAGACACTTCTGGAAGTTCATCATCTTGAAGAGCAGCTCTCTTCTTTCGAAAACGTCTTGGTCTAGATTCAGACGTTCTGGTGGAAATTTTTTCAAATACTGAAACTCTCTCCGGGATGGTTTTGGAACAGCAACACTCTGACAATACCGCCTTAATAATTTTAGCACACGGGCAGTGAGAATCCGTGTCTCGGGCACTTCTTTTCCTAGATTTGTTCGCACCCCCAGTTTGATAGTACAACTCGTCAGCTTGGTGACTGGAGCAACCTATCGTGTGTTGGCACGAGTCCCTAGGTGTAACGTCCTCGTCTGACGAGTACGTTTCTTTCTGGGGGATACAACACTTTATTAGCGTTTTCAGGAGTCTCATGTCTGAGGCTACGTTTTTGTGAACGTTGGTCCTCAACAGGCTCCCGTATTTCAACACGCAATCCAATGCAGTCATTGGAACTTTTCCCGTTATATGTTCTCCTCCGCTGCTTAGGAGGATGACCTCCAGCCTGACGATGTGCCCGAGATTCATTCAATAGGCCTAAGCGCTCTTTGACCGGAGCTTTGCCTCGATCATCGGGTGAAGGGCCAAGGCGATCTTTGATCGTTATTTTAAAATAGGACAAATCCATGCTATCGCGGACCTTAACCGGAGGCGCAGAACTTGATGGAATTGACGAAATAAGTGTAGGAGATCTTCTGTCTTGACTCTGACGCGGGTCAGACTTGGGTGACCCGCGAGTTGGAGGGTCGGATTTGGGCGACCTGCAGATTGGCAGATCGAATCTGGGTGACCTACAGATTGGCAGGTCAGATCTGGGTAACCTACAGATTAGCGGGTCGGATCGGGGTGACCTACGGTTTGGCGGGTCGGATCTGGATGACCTGCGATTCGGTGGGTCGGATTTGCGTGACCTGCAAATTGGCGGGTCGGATTGGAATGACCTGCGTTTCGACGGGTCGGATTGAAGTGACCTGCGTTTCGCCGGGTCGGATTGAAGTGACCTATAAATTGGCGGGTCGGATTGAAGTGACCTGCAAATTGGCGGGTTGGATTGGAGTGACCTGCGTTTCGACGGGTCGGATTAGAGTGACCCACGTTTTTCGAACTTTTTGGCCGCTGTCTTAGACTTTGGCCTTCATACTTGGTGTAGTCTTTGTGGCTTATTTTTCACTCCTTCTTTCTCCAATTTCTTGGCTTCTTGCATAAGAATTTTTGCTTGTGCAAGCAATGCGCGGCGTTTCTGAATCCACTCTTGAAGAGTCGATCGGGTCCTTTTGACGCGAACCCATTCGTTCCTCGCTGGTTTGAAGGAGGAGGAGTTGTCCACCCTCTGTTGTGGTGGTTGACGCCTCCTGAACTTCAAATCCGCTTCATAGCGGATTCTATTAACTGGTTCCAAGGCTTTGGCCAGTTAGCGTGCGAGGCGTTGGTGTCGCCTCTGACGTGCTCTCTTTGACAGAGTGGGCACATCATCAACAGTCGACCCCTTGCTCAAGGGGTTCAGATCTGTAGTTTTAGCCTCGTCGGATGTCGGCGGGACGTTGTGAGCCACGGGTGCAGCAGTGACGGGAAGATCTTCTTCTTGGGCTTCTGCAGCTGAAGTCCAACGGGTCTTCTTGGAGTAGGCCTTCCTGCATCTACGAGGAGAGGCCGATCTGGAGGAGGAGGACAAGTATTCCTCGTACTTCTGCTGGTCGAACTCATATTCGACCTCCGTTTCAACCGGGATCGGAATCCGTGGTTGCGACATGTCAGCCTTCGCAGAAAGGCTGTCGGCTCCCACTGTGGCCGCCAATTTGTTTTCGTTGAAAGCTGCCTTCATCATTGATTTTATTAAACTTTAGTCGTTACAAATAAATTCAAATAACAAAAATAAAAGATTACAACTTTCTTGAAAATAAACGCAAGATCCGTTTATCGGCTCTTGCTTGCGTGGGTTCTTTGTCGGTGCCGGGGTTAATCCGTGGACGACCGCGAATCAGATCCAGTTACAGGAAAATTCGGCAGAGCTTCGTCTTAACTAAGGAAGTTTTCTGGTTTGAAGCGCTGAGATCGACAAAGCGAAATCAGGGCTCTTCTCGAGATTAAAACCAAGCCTAATCTCAAGGAACGAACGTACGGGCTTCGGATCCTTCGAACGGCTTCTCCTTTGTGCCGAAGTTCACCGGGATCTCGTTGACCTTCGTTAAAATTTCGTGCTCCTTCACTCTTTAATCCAGCAGCACCTCGTCCTCTTGATAAAATTCCAAATCTTGAAAATGGAGGCCTTTGGCTCATATTTATAGGCCCCGGATGCGGTTATTTGGATGAGAACAAATGATTTGGCTCTATCTTCAGTTAACAATAGCCTAATCACGTTTGAGGATGATATCAAGTCAGTTAGGAACCCCTGGAACAGATAAATCCTATGAAAACAGCTTTAAAACCGTCAAAACGCGTATCGGGTACCAGACTACGCGGCGCGGGTCAGACAGATCCGACCCGCGCTTGCGCGGGTCGGATCAGTCCGACCCGCACTTGCGTGGGTCGAACCAATCCGACCCGCACTTGCGCGGGTCGGGTTGATCCGTCCCGCGCTTGCGCGGGTCGGTTT
>BQKN01066077.1:486708-523780 GCA_022839385.1 Asparagus kiusianus
CCCGCACTTGCGCGGGTCGGATCAGTCCGACCCACGCTTGCGCGGGTCGGGTTGATCCGACCCGCGCTTGCGCGGGTCGGGTTGATCCGTCCCGCGCTTGCGCGGGTCGGGTTGATCCGTCCCGCGCTTGCGCGGGTCGGGTTGATCCGTCCCGCGCTTGCGCAGGTCGTTTTGTTCCATCCTGCGCTCGTGCAGGTTTGCCGATTTTTTCTTCTTTTCCGTTCTCTTTCTTCCGGGACTTGTCCTTTGCGCGTGTTTGGTCAACGCGCGTTGGTTAATATACGCGTGTTGATCGATGCGCGCGGACTGATTGGCTTGCGTGCGTTGACCGACGCGCACGAGCTAGTTGACGTGCATGCATTTGACCGACACGCACGAGATGATTTGACGTGCACGCGCTGATCGACGTGCACGAGATGATTTGACGTACGTGCATTGACCGGCGCGCACGAGCTGATTTGACGTACGCGCGTTGACCGGCACGCACGAGCTGGTTTGACGTGCACGCGTTTACTGGCACACACGAGCTGCTTAGTTGAATCCTCTTGACTCGCCAATTCATTGCTTCAAGTTTCGTGCGGGCTCTCATAGACAATTTTAGACGCCTACAATGTCTTCAACAGTCTCTTCTTCAACTTTTGGAGGAAAAAAAAATTCTCTTAACAGAATTGACTTCCTTTTTCCCTTAACATATTATTCAAGGGAATCTATGCACTTCTCAAGCGTTTATTTCTCAATAGAAGAACCAGTCAATTTTACTATTTTCTTTTTTTTCTATTTTCAAGACTTCTTTTTTCTCTTCTTAACTACTTTGGCTGGCCTGGATTCAAGTGTGTTGTTGGGGATTCGAAACAATCAATCGAACCCTTGCCCTCCCGGACCTTGTGTTGAAAGTATGAAAGTAGGAAAAATCACCACAAATAAAAATTTGACCTTGCAAAATAGTAAAGGAGATGAACACACAGATTTAACGAGGTTCGGCAATGTGCCTACGTCCTCGGGAGCCACACCACATAATTTCTTTATTAATTGAAGAAGAAATACATGCTCTCAAATTAGGGTTTAATCTCTCTGAGATTCTCTTTCTTTCTGTAGTCAAAAAGCTCTCTTTTTTGTGTTCTTACAAATCCTAAAAATCGTTTAAGGTATATATAGAGTCTTGGTAGAAACAGAATCCAAAACAGTTTAGGAAACTGGCTGACTGCGTCGTGGTCGACTGTGTCGGTCGACCACGCAGGTCTCACGGTCGACCGCGTAGGTCTCGCGGTCTACCGTGGCAAAACCCGAGTCTAAAACCAATTACAGAGATTTGTGTAGTCGACCATCGCGGTCGACTGCTTTCGGATCCAGCTCCTCCTGAGCCCCTGTGCCTGTTCACTGTTGACCGCAGAAGACTCGCGGTCGACAGTGGATCTGTCTGCATGTTTTCTTCATCATTTTGATTCCAGCTCTTGTCTCGACTTTGGGTTTATACTTTAGACTAACAATCTCCCACTTGGAGACCAAAGTGCCTGCAGTGAGTTCACCCGAACTCTCCCCTTCTTCGCATGTATCTTCCCTCCAGAAAATCATTTCTTCAATCAACAATATCCCCGCGATCTCGTCGATCCACATAGTGTGGCTCCGCCTTCGTCTTCTACTCGTGAAGGCCAACTAAAGTTTCGCACAACTCCAGTTTCTCAATGGTGACTGTCTTTGTCAACATGTCCGCCGGATTTTGACTCCCCAAAATCTTCATTAAATATAACTTTTCTTCTTTAACTAGCGAGCGTATAAAATGATATTTGACATCGATGTGCTTCATTCTAGCATGATATACTGGATTCATGGTAAGATGTATAACGCTCTGACTATCACAATAAAGAACTCCTCTCCTTTGCTTCAGATCCAACTTTTCCAAGCACCCATTCAACCAGATCATTTCCTTGCTTGCTTCGGTCACCGCGACATACTCAGCCTCGATTGTAGACAAAGTCATAATCTTCTGCAGACGTGAGGCCCAACTTACTGCTGTCGACGCTAAGGTATAAACATACCCCGTGATGCTTCGCCTCGTATCATGATCACCGACGAAGTCCGCATCCACGTATCCCTACAGCACCAACTCCTTTCTCCTGAAACATAGTGGTTTGTACATTGTTCCCCTCAAGTACCGTAATATCCAAGTAACGGCCTTCCAGTACTGCTTCCCTGGATTGCTTGTAAACCTGCTCACAACTTCTACTGCATGGGTGATGTCCGGCCTCGTGTAAACCATCACGTACATGAGACTCCTAATACCAAAGAATATGGCACCCTGCTCATATGCTCTCTATCTGCATCTGTCTTAGGTGATTGCTCCTCAGATAATTTGAACTGACTTCCAAGGGGCGTGCTAACAACTTTAGCATCCTGCATATTGAACCTCTGAAGTACCTTCTCAATGTATTCAGTTTGGCTCAATCTCAATTACCCTTCAGCTTTATCCCTACTGATTCGCATCCCTAGAATCTGCTTTGCTGCACCTAGATCCTTTATTGTAAATTCCTTTGCTAGCTGCTTATTCAAACTGTTTATATCTTCTAAACATGATCCTACTACCAACATGTCATCAACATATAATAACAAGATAATGAAGCTGGACTCGAACAATTTGAAATAACAGTAATGATCCGAATTGCATCTTCTGTAGCTATTGTTTTACATGAAGTTATCAAACTTCTTATACTACTGTCTCGGAGCCTGTTTCAAGCCATATAAGCTCTTCTTGAGCTTGCACACCATCTCTTCCTTTCCTTCTTTAATGAAGCCAACATGCCGCTTTATGTAGATTTCTTCATCCAAGTCTTCTTGAAGAAAGGCAGTCTTCACATCTAACTACTCAAGAAAGAAATCTTCTGCAGCTACCAAACTTAACACCATTCTTATAGTTGTGAGCTTCATAACAGGAAAAAATATCTCCGTGTAGTCCACTCCTTCCCGCTGTTGAAACCCCTTCACTACTAATCTGGCCTTGAATCTCTTGCTTCCATCACTCTCTTGATTGACCCGGTAGACCCATTTGTTATGTAAGACATTCTTCTATGCAGGTAGCTGGGCTAACTCCTATGTCTCATTAGTGAGTAGAGAATCCATCTCCTCCTGTGTCGCATGCTCCCACTGCTAAGATTTACTCACTTGCATTGCCTCTTCATAGCACTCCGGCTCACCACTATCTGTCAACAATAAGTAGTCAAGAGATGAAAGATATCTAGGATTTGGTTTGAGTGCCGTGGATGACCTCCTAAGCTCTATGTCCTGGGTAGTTTCTTCTGCACATAAAGCCTCCTCCGTTCTATGGTCAGAACAAACATCATCACCCCTATCTGGAAGTTCCTCTATATCCATGTACTCGGATCCTCATGCATCTGAAATATTGCTCCCACTGCTTTGGCTGCCATTGGTATTTTCCCTGTTTCTTATACATCACCTCCTCATTGAATATCACGTCCCTACTTCTGATGATCTTCCTGTTCTTCTCATCCCAAAGACGATACTCGAACTCATTAATGGCTATATCCAATGAATGTGTACTTTTGTGACTTAGCCTCTAGCTTGTCCCTGACGTGGTCACTGATATGAACATAAGCCACGTAACCAAATACCTGCAAGTGTGAGAGATTTATCTTCTTTCCACTCCAAACCTCCTCTGGAATCCCAAAATCTAATAGAACCGATGGCCTGTGATTAATAAGGTAAGTTGTCATATGCATCGCATCCGTCCAAAATGTCTTAGGCACACCTACATGTAATCACATGCTCCTGGTACGCTCTGTCAAGGTTCTGTTCATCCTCTCTGTAATGCCGTTCTGCTACGGCGTCCCTGAAGTAGTCATCTCTAAACGAATACCATTTGTAGCACAGAACCTCTTGAACTCCTCCAGCTCGTATTCTTCACCATTGTCTGATCTCAGACATTTCACCTTCAGATCTGTCTCGTTCTCCACTACGGCCTTCCACTTCTTGAAGATTCCAAACACCTCTGACTTATGCTTCATGAAGTAGATCCGCACCTTCCTCGAGTGATCGTCGATGAAGGTGACATAATATCTCGAACTGCCAAAAGAAAACACACTGGCTGGACCCCATACATCTGTATGAATCAACTCTAGCTTCTGAGCCTTAGGTGACCTTCCACCCTTCTAGAAACTAACCCTCTTCTGCTTCCCAAAGATGTAGTCTTCACAAACCCCAACTTCCACGGAGTCGATCTCGGTCAGTTTTCCCTGTGAATGTAAGATTTTCATCCCCTTCTCGCTCATGTGCCCTAGCTTGTTGTGCCACAGATCTATACTCTCTCTGCCAGCTGTAATTACGAGGGTGTTACTGGCATGTAAGGTGAGGTAGAGAGTCCCGAGTTTGTTGCCTCGAGTAACTATCATAGTACTGTTAGAGATTTTTCACGAATCCTCTGTGAATATAAAAACATAGCCTTCTGCTCTAAGCTGTCCCACCGAAACAAGATTCCTCTTCAGCTTCGACACGTATCTCACGTTCTTCAAGGTCTATTTAGAGCCCTTCATCTGAATCTGCACTTCACCCTTTTCAACAATATTACAGGGCTCGTTATTCCTCAAATATACTTTTCCAAAGTCTCCTGCTATATAGTTCTGAAGAAGCTTCCTGTTAGCAGTGGCGTGGAAAGAGGCTCCTGAATCAATGACCTAAGAATCCGAGTCGCTATCCATAACAAGGATCAAGGCATCTTGCACGATATAAGCCTCCTGCTCACCCGTATCCTTCTTTGGACTCTTGTAGACTGAAGACATATGATTCTCCTGGCCGCAGTTCTAACATTTTCCTTTGATAGGCCTAACCTTCAAGTTCGACCTCTTCTTCACTGATTTCAACCGATTACTGTTCTGGTTTCCTTTCTTCTGACTTCTGCCTCTCTGCTCGAAACTTAGAGCTGAACCTGAACCTTCTGATTCGGACGATTTCCTTCTAACTTCCTCGGATAGAATCATGCTAACCACCTCACTCAGCTTTAACTTTTCCTTCCCCGCCGAATTACTAATTACCATCATACAACCTGCCCAACTATCCGGTAACTACGATAGTAACAATAGGGCCTGTATTTCGTTATTAAACGTGATGTCTACGGAGATAAGCTGATCAACAATCATGTTGAACTCGCTGAGATGTATCGTGAAGGACCGTCCTTCTGTCATCTTGAGGTTGAAAAGAGTTTTGACGAGATGCACATTGTTTGCTACCGACGGTTGCTCGTACATTTTCGCGAGCACTTTCATAAGCCCCACCGTTGTCTTCTCCTTTAATATGTTGTGAGCTATTGATTTGGCGAGCGACAACCGGATTTATTCTAGAGCCTTCCTATCCAGTATCTCTCAATCACCATCTGACTTCTCTTTCTTCTGTCCCTTCTCCTTGCCCATCAACGGGCGATACAAGTCATTCTGATACAGATAGTCCTCCATCTGTGACCTCCAGTAGGCGAAGTCTGAACCGTCAAACTTCTCAATCTTTGATTTGTTTCCTCTGCCATGGCTTTCACACAAATTGCTGAACGAAGCTCTGATACCGGTTGTTGGGGATTCGAAATAAGCAATCGAACCATTGCCCTTCCGGACCTTATGTTGAAAGTAGGAAAGTAGGAAAAATCACCACAAATAAAGATCTGACCTTGCAAAATAGTAAAGGAGGCGAACACACAGATTTAACGAGGTTCGGCAACGTGCCTACGTCCTTGGGAGCCACACCACACAATTTCTTTATTAATTGAGGAAGAAATACAAGCTCTCAAACTAGGGTTTAATCTCTCTGCGATTCTCTCTCTTTCTACAGTCAAAAAACTCTCTTTTTCATGTTCTTACAAACCCTAAAAATTGTTTAAGGTATATATAGAGTCCTGGTAGAAACAGAATCCAAAATAGTTTAGAAAACTGGCTGACGGTGTCGCGGTCGACCGTGGTGGTCGACCACGTAGGTCTCGCGGTCGACCGCGACGGTCGACCGAACCAAAACCCGAGACCAAAACTAATTACAGAGATTTGTGCGGTCGATCGTCGTGGTCGACCGCCTTCGGATCCAGCTCCTCCTGAACCCCTGTGCCTGTTCGCGATCGACCGCAGAAGACTTGCAGTCGACCGTGGATCTGTCTGCATGTTTTCTTCGTCGTTTTGATTCCAGCTCTTATCTCGACTTTGGGTCTACACTTTAGACTAACATGTGCCCACCAATTTGGGGGCTTCGCCATGTAATTCCTACTTAAGCTGAAGGAATTTTTATCGTTTTCCTTGTTTTCTTTGATATAACCATATCCCATAATGGCTCTAAATCATCTAGTAAATTGAGTTTATCTGCCGCACAAACTTCTATTGCATTTGCTTGCTCTACGAAAGAGTCAACTGATGTAGAATTAGAAAGAAAAAAATACTCCTGTTTTGAACTGCCAATCTACCCAATGCTTGAAACTAAAATAGTCTTCTTTAGGATGGCTCACCAATCTATGGTTAAAGATCATCAACTTTCTCGACTTCGTGCAATCTTTTTGGTTCAGCTAATTGCAACTCATTCTTTATTGCATCCTTGAATATCTTTCTTAATTTATCTCTTCTGAACGAGTATTGTTTCTCTTTTCTTTCTTCGAAAGTAGAGCCTTTTGTTCTCTACCTTCTCCAAAAATAGGTCAATTTTGATATTGATATTTAGATGAAGAGGTTGATGCTACAATATTTTTATTTTTCTTGGTCAACATTGCAACACATTTGGGTTGTTCATTCTTTCTTACTAGCTTCGTCCCTTTTAATCTTTTCAGGTAGAAGATTGGCGACCAACAAAGGATTCGTCCTTTCGAGTCTTGCTACATGCGCCATGAGATCTTGAAATCTACTCACCCCAGCTATGAAAAAAAAAATGGAGCCATCGAATTATCAATGTTTCCCATGAGCAAGCCCACAGCTTGCACTTACTCTAAATTTCACTCACATTTGATGCCTAAATTGATTCATCTGGTGATATAGTCCAAGACACTTTCATCGCACTTGCATTAGGTTGCAATCAAATCTCCAATTATGATTTTATCACCGACATTGGCGAATCTTTTGCGGAAAGGCGACTCCATTTCTACAAAGGTTTCAATAGAATCATCAGGCAAGCCAAAGTATCATTCAAGCGCTACTCCACTCAAACTATTGACAAACTGTCTCAGGAGTAAAATATCATTGCCTATTTTATGTTGAATTAATCTTGTTAAGATAGTTTTATTTACTTCATAGGTTAGTTAGTTGGTTATTTAGTTGGTTATTTTCCAGTCAGTTATCTTTTCAGGTTTCCTGTGCACGTTGTGCACGTTTGCATATCTTATTGTATTTAGTTTTTTTTATGACAGAAAAGTTGATTGTGTTGTTGCAATCACCAATATCAGTTCTTCTTCTTCTTCTTCTGTGTGTGTGTGCATTCATTTTAAGGAGAAATTAATTCCAACATTTGGTATCAGAGCACGGTTGGGATTGGATGCCAAAGATCATGCCGGCGGATGCAACACCATCGAGCAGTGGAACTGGCAGCACAGTGACGCTGAAGACAACTGGAAGAGAAGGGACAGTCTCTCTTCAGTACCCGTTGCTCACGAAGAGCAACTACTCCGTATGGGCGCTCAAGATGAAGGTGTACATGCGTGCACAAGGCGTATGGGACGCCATTGAGCCCACTGACCTCAATGATGAGGTAGAGACGCGGAAAGATCAGATGGCTCTCGCAGCCATCTATCAAGCCATCAGTGAGGAAACTCTTCTCGTGTTGGCTGAGAAGGAAACGGCCAAGGAGGCATGGGAGATGTTGAAAACAATGCACATGGGCGCTGAGCGCGTCAAGGAGGCAAAAATTCAAACTCTGAGAAGTGAGTTCGAGGGTCTTCGCATGCGTGAAGCGGAGACAGTGGATGATTTTGCTGCAAAGCTGACAACTATTGTCAACAAGATTCGTGCATTGGGCGATAAGATAGATGAGGTCTATGTCGTTAAGAAACTTCTCCGTGCAGTCCCTTCCAAGTTCCTTCAGATTGCATCCACCATTGAATAGTTTGGCAACCTCAACACGATGACAGTTGAGGAGGTCATCGGATCGCTCAAGACCCATGAAGAACGATTGCGGGGCTATGGTGACAATGAGGAAGAACACGTCCTATTGACGAGTGCAAAGTGGAAAGGGAAACAAGCGAAAGGAGAAGGAGATAGCTCGTCCAATTCATATAAAGGACGAGGAACTAGTAGCGGACGCGGTCGTGGCCGTGGGTGTGGCCGTGGTCGTGGTCGCGGGCACGGTGAAGGTGGTCGCTGGAATGAATCCAATCATCGTGAGAGAAAGTTCGACAAGACCAGGGTGAAGTGTTACAATTGTCAGAACTATGGACATTTTGCCTCGGAATGTCGTTCTAAGAAAAAGGATGAAAGGGCTCACTTGGTGGAGGTGTAAGGGGATGATGATGAACCAGCTCTCCTGGCGACAGAAGTTTGCGAGAGTGAGGACCTTGCACAGCTGGCAACAGAGGGAGTAATGCTCTATGAGGAGAAAGTGAAGCCAAAGCTAGACGGAGAAGAAGAGGTGGTGCACGAGAATACTGTTTGGTTTCTCGACACAGGAGCAAGCAACCACATGACAGGCTGCAAGAAGTGGTTTTCAGAACTTGATGAGACTGTAACGGGCAAAGTCAAGTTTGGGGACGGCTCTGTCGTGGACATTCAAGGAAAAGGCACTGTGATGTTTCAGTGTCAAAATGGTGAACATCGACTCTTTACAAGTGTTTATTTCATACCTAGGCTTCGTAGCAATATTGTAAGTCTAGGTCAATTGGATGAGAATGGATGCAAGACTGTGATAGAAGATGGATGTCTAATGGTGTATGATAGATCTAGAAGGTTGCTGGCAAAAGTGAGAAGATCAAGAAATAGATTATATGTCCTGAATCTGAAAAAAACTCACTCGGTGTGTTTAATGGGGAAGTTAACTGAAGCTGAATGGTTGTGGCATGCTCGTTATGGCCATTTAAACTTCCAGGCATTGAGGAACATAACGAAGAAGGGAATGGTGATAGGAATGCCTGTCATTGATCATGTAATGCAAGTGTGTGATGGGTGTGTGGTGGGAAAACAACATCGCACATTATTTCCCCATAACTCAAGCTTTCGGGCTGATAAACCACTTCAACTTGTGCACTGTGACCTGTGCGGTCCAATTTCTCCAATGACTCTAGGAGGCAATAAATATTTCATGCTGATTGTAGATGACTTCAGCAGATATATGTGGGTCGAGATTTTGAGAAGCAAGGATGAAGCATTCGCTGCTTTCAAGAAGATAAAGGCAGGAGCAGAAATGGAATCAAATTCAAAGCTCCAAGCCCTGCGGACAGATAGGGGTGGCGAGTTTACGAACACCGCATTCAATGAGTATTGTGAGCATCTGGGCATCAAAAGATATCTTACAGCACCATATTCCCCTCAACAAAATGGTGTGGTCGAGCGGAGAAATTAGACTGTTGTGGGCATGGCTCGAAGCTTACTAAAGAGCAAACATGTTCCATCAGAATTCTGGGCTGAAGCTGTGAAGACAGCAGTGTATATACTCAACAGAGCTTCGACAAAAAGTGTGGAAGGTGCAACACCTTACGAGAAATGGACTGGCCACAAACCCAAGGTACATCATATGAGAGTGTTTGGTAGTTTAGTGCACGTAAAGACTGTAAAACCACACATGAAGAAACTAGATGACAGGAGCGTGCCAATGGTGTTCTTGGGGTATGAACCAGGCTCAAAGGCATACAGGGTTTATGATCCTAATGCAAAGAAATTGCGTGTAAGCAGGGACACAATATTTGAGGAAGATAAGGAGTGGAATTGGGAGTCTGTACAAGGAGAAGGAAGATTTGGAGCTCACTCACATGACGTGTTCACCGTACACTATGAACATGAGCCGGCTGGGAGTGTACAAAACACGGTTGATCATGCAGGTGAGAATGTTGAAAATACACCAGTATCTGCGAAATTTTCTGGAGGTGCAGCAGCGTCGTCTCACTCCTCATCGGGACATGATCAGTTGGAAGAGACAGCAGATCATTCCGCAAGCTCAGAGAGACCACGTAAGTATCGTTCTCTACAAGAGGTATACAATGATAAAGTTGAGGTGGATGAAGAAGCAGGTCTATGTTTCCTATCTATTGATGAGCCAGCAAGTTTTGAAGAAGCAGCAAGCAATGAAAACCGGAGACAAGCCATGGCCGAAGAAATTGCAGCCATTGAAAGGAATAATACATGGGAATTCGCAGAATTACCAGAAGGACATCGAGCTATTGGTTTGAAATGGGTATACAAGGTGAAGAAAAATCCTAAAGGAGAGATAGTAAAACACAAAGCTCGACTCGTGGCGAAGGGATATGTACAAAAACAAGGAGTGGATTTTAATGAGGTGTTTGCTCCGGTTGCACGTGTTGGACCCTAGAGGGGGAGTGATTAGGGTCAAAAGGCTCTAATATGCAATTTAAAACATACAACAAGCAATCCACAGTAAATAGATGCAAACAACGTAAATATGAGAGGGTTAGGAATCGTTATCCTTGACGCGCGATGTGTTAACGAGGTTCGGCCCTCTGGCCTACGTCTCCGCTCCCCACTCTCGAGGAGAAATCCACTACACACCCGGTTTGGAAGCCGGAACTTCGTCTACACAGCGATCCCACACGATCTCTCTCACTACATAGTTTGATCTCAACAGATCACTCCCTCACAGTAGATCTCACACAAGATCTCAACCTCACAGCAAAAGAAAGTATGCAAGAACCTCTCTTTACAAAGCCCCTATGGCAAAGAGAAGAAGTTACTGAAGCTGGGAGGTGAAGTCACACAAAACCACAGAGAAGAAAACAAAGAACAGATCTGAAAATTTTTCTCAGGAAAACAGAAAATAGCTCTCTGGTTTTTCAAAACGTTGGGGCAAGGAAGAAGAAGCAGCTTGGGGGTTTTATAGAATAGATTAAAACATTTAAAAACAAAAACTCAATCTTCCTGTTTAGGAAGATAATCTCCTTTGCAGGAGGTTAGAAGACTGAGCCAAGCACAAATGAGTGAAAGCATAACAAACGAGGCAAACGACCGTTTTAAAAAAATCGCGCTTGACTGAAGAAAAGAACGGTCGTCCGAAATAACCTTCGGTCGACCGAAAAATCATATCGGTCGACCGACCGAAATATTCGGTCGACCGACCGAAACATTCGGTCGACCGCGAGCTGCTTCAAAAAACTCAAAAAACAACAGAAACATTGTCGGTCGACCGGTACAGTCGACCGATGAAAAAATTGAGATTTCGGTCGACCGGTCCGGTCGACCGATGACCTCTCTGGAAAATACTGACGATGGCCATAGTAGCGGTCGACCGGATCGGTCGACCGCTTTCTGACACCTTGCAAAAAACAGGTTTTTGACCACCTTGAAATATTTGCAAAATATTTATTTGACCTCTGAAAATTCTAAAACTTTGTAAAATGTTTTTAATACTAAAAACAAACTGTTTGGAAAAAGAATTTTGCGGATAGGTCCCCGTATTTGTGAAAAATAGGGTTTTGTGAAAAACGGCTTAAAAGCTTAAAAACGAAAACGTGTGTGTGAGTCCCAATAGCTTCAAGTAAACACAGTAACTCTTTGCCTACATTCTAGTGCTAGAGAGAAACATAAAAGAAAGCTAATATCCTCATATTGAAAGTAATACTTGAGCTTTGATATAGCTTGAATCGGATGAAGCTTTTATGAGACTTTGTTGTTCTTGAAATAACGTTGCTTCATCTCTTGGCCTCCTCCTCCTTTAGATATAATCTTTGTAGCATATATTCCATCCATCCTCCATTTATGGCACTAACGAGCTTGATAAAAAGATTTACTACATTTTCACTCAATAAGTCATTAGTACCGATAATGGTGGTTGTAAGAACATCATCAAAACATAAGGGCTAACAGCACGATTAGAAACTGTAAGGCTCTTAATTGCTTTGGCAGCACAGGAGAACTAGGAAGTACATCACATGGATATAAAATCTGCGTTCCTAAATGGTGAGCTAGAGGAAGAGGTGTATGTAGCACAGCCAGTTGGATTTGAAGCCAAAGGCCATGAGGGACAAGTGTTGAGACTGAAGAAGGCATTATATGGACTACGTCAAGCACCTCGAGCATGGAATTCGAAGCTTGAAAAGTGCTTACAGTCACTGGGGTTTATCAAGTGTCCTATGGAGCATGCTGTGTACAAGAAAGAACTGAGGGGTGAAATTCAAGTGATTGGTGTGTATGTAGATGACCTTATTATCACTGGGTCAAGTGTCGAACACATTGCGAAGTTCAAAGAACAGATGAAGAAGCTGTTTGACATGAGTGATCTTGGATTATTAAGCTACTACCTGGGTATTGAAGTGAAGCAAAATGCACATTCCATCACACTGTCTCAGTCAGTATATGCTTTAAAGATACTTGAGAAGCTTGGGATGGCCGAATGCAATCCCTGTCAAATCCCCATGGAGCCGAGACTTAAAATGAGCAAAGTGAATGTCAGTCCTCCAGTTGATGTTTCTTTGTATAGAAGTGTCATAGGGAGTTTGAGATATCTAGTTAATACAAGACCTGACATAGCCTACTCAGTTGGAGTGATGAGCCGATACATGGAGGCGCCATCGACAACTCACATGACTGCCGTGAAGCAGATATTGAGGTATGTACGAGGCACTCTAAATCTTGGGTGTTGCTATGACAGGAAGAAGCCTTTGGGAGAATGCTTGATTGGGTACAGCGACAGTGATCTGGCTGGAGATATTGATGATCGAAAGAGTACAACGGGAGTTATCTACTTTCTTGGTGGAAATCCAGTCACGTGGCTGTCACAGAAACAGAGGGTGGTAGCACTCTCCTCATGCGAAGCTGAATATGTGGCCGCTACAGCAGCAACATGCCAGGGTATTTGGCTTGGGCGATTGTTGAGTGAAATTAAGGGAGGTGAACCTGTCAAAGCAGTCCTCAATGTAGACAACAAATCAGCCATTGCTCTCACGAAGAACCCTGTGCATCATGACAGAAGCAAGCACATTGATATCAAGTATCATTTTATTCGTGACTGTGTTCAAAAGGAAGAAATTGAAGTGGTGTATGTGAAGACTGAAGATCAACTTGCTGACATTCTGACGAAGCCACTTGGTCGTCAAAGGTTTGTCGAGCTGCGTGAGAAGATAGGACTGAAGGATGTGAAGAAGTTGCAACAAGATTAAAGGGGTGAATGTTGAATTAATCTTGTTAAGATAGTTTTATTTACTTCATAGGTTAGTTAGTTGGTTATTTTCCAGTCAGTTACCTTTTCAGGTTTCCTGTGCACGTTGTGCACGTTTGCATATCTTATTGTATTTAGTTTTTTTTATGACAGAAAAGTTGAGTGTGTTGTTGCAGTCACCAATATCAGTTCTTCTTCTTCTTCTTCTTCTGTGTGTGTGTGCATTCATCTTAAGGAGAAATTAATTCCAAGATTTTATGCCATACTTCTTCGACTCCTCTTCGGCTACAACTGTTTTCACTTTTTTTAAGGCCACGTCTTTTATCAGATCTTTCGTTAATTAAGGATCCAAAATCTTCTTGAGATCGACTAGAACATTGTCCAATATCCGGACGAGTAACTGATTGTGACTGTTCAATGGTAGGATTCAATTTTCTAGACTTGCCCGTGCTCGATCCTTGCAAGTTAGTTTCTAATCTGATGCATAAATGACATGAATTCATTCATCCTCATTTTCAATGACCTCCCTTTTATTTTCGGCGACTTGACTCCAAAGACCTTCGATAATGTCATCCTTGTCCTTTAGAATGAATAATGGATCTTCCTCATTGCTATTTTCCTCCATAATAGTACTGGAATTTTTATTTTTATTCTCTCCATCAATTTATGTACCCTCGCCTTGATTTGCATATGTATTTTTATGGGATGAGCTGCTTTCTTTTCTGCTTCTACTTCTTGTCATGTGTGCTAGGCCATCTTCATAATATGTACTGTATATTTCTCTGTAGCACCTTTCTTCACCGTCCTCTTCTTCCTTGCTGGAACAACTGAAGAAACTTCGGTGGCTGGACTTTTTTATTTTTGCTGAGATGTAGATGTAATGTCTTGCATTTTTCTAAGCTGCTTTAATGCTTGGTATATCATGAATGATAGAGTTTCAAATTCTTTCTTAGATTTTTTTTCTTCCCCTAAGTCATGGCTATCTTGAAAGCATCCTTGCGAATATTACTACAATAGCACTCTTGTAAACATATTATAGTGGTTTAAAAGTATTTTTTCACAAGAACTACTGGCTTGACAATCTTGTTCGAGTTCTGTTTGTCTTGACGGCTATCAATATTGGTGGCTTTTGAAATGCTCGATCATCCGTTTGAAGTTTTCTCATCAACTAGTTCCTTTAGTCTCAATATTTTCGATGGGAGTCGATCTGTCAAAAACTGACTTTCTCTTGTTAGTTGCCTTGTTGACGGGGTTAGACAGCCTTCCAAAAACTGACTTCTGCTCGATAGTTAGGAAAGTAAGTCTTTCAAATATTGATTTCCACTTTGGTGAATTTGACGGGCTCTGAACAACTACAATTGATCTCTTATCTCTTGAAGGAAGCTTCGATGGTTTTGATGAGTTTTCATTCTTAAGAGATGTAGTGGATGCAAATGGTTTATTCCTGCTTCTAGGAGACTATAGCCGCTACACAATTGATAGCTTCTAGAATAGTCCCATAGGAGACTATGGCCGCTACACAATTGATAGCTTCTAGAATAGTCCCAAAGGAGACCGATGATAAGTCGGTACTAGGGGTGCATTCGGTCCGGATACGGCTCGGATATGATGCTTATCATATCCATATCCACTTACCCATCTCGGATACGGATACGAATACGGATATACCTCGGTAAGAAAAATTTATAACCATATCCGCTAAAATCGGATACGGTTATGGATATACATGCTGATATATAAGCGGATATGCATGCAGATACAAAACAGATATGAGAAAACTAGATAGTATTGAGAAAAACATTGTTCATGTAATACAAAAGAGTTTGTTAATATGTCCATTATAATTAAAAAGTTAAGATTAGACATCTTGATCATCAAAATTAACCACAAATCCATAATCTAAGAATCGAAACTATCGTAAGAGTATGACTAACATGTATTCGGATATTTCGGATATGGATACGGATATTTCACTACAAAACCATATCTGTAACCATATCCTATCGGTTATAGATTTGAGTAACCATATTCGTATCCTAACGGATACGGTTACAGATATTTTCTCAGATATGGATACGGTTTAGCACCCCTAGTCGGTACCCATTACCGTTGGGGGGTGTCACAGAGCCCAAAAATGATGGTGAATGGGGTCCTAGTGCAGTTTCTTGCTTGGATGCCATTGGTTCTTTCTGCCAAGGAAAAAGAAGATCCTTATAAGAAATTGTCGTGAAACCAATTAGTAAGTTTTCTAATTTGATGACATATTGACTCAAAGATGGAGGGAGAAACCAGGTCCCACCGGGCGTACCAGAATCTGTGAGGTCAAAATTATTTATCTTAACTAGTCACGTGTAGATGTGTCCAATTAAGATAGATAATTTTATTTTACATATCATCCCATCAAACTCATTATACGAGAAAGGATTTTGTTTTTATGTGGGTTCATGTTTTCCAATAGACTCAAGAGTCTATTGTTAATTACCATTTCTAATGAGAAGAACCTTTAATTAACAATCAATAAAGTCATCAAAATAAGAGAAAACTCACAAAACAAGAAAATACAAAAATATTATATATATTTTTTATGATCATATATGTGGCTTAACAGGGGCACGCCCACAATGTACAAATTTTCATGTAAAATCATTTTTGAAATTTTAATTTGGGTTTGACGTGGAGACGTGAACTATAATTTACATTTTGAACGTAGTTTTGCGACATGAAGATCAAATTTAGAATTTGACCTAGTTTAGCATTTTGTGACATGAAGATCAAATTTAGAATTTGACCTAGTTTAGCACATGGAAGTCTAATTTGATTTTGCCTAGTAAAGGTCAAATTTGGTTTGAGATTTAGTTTAACGACATAGGGGTCATTTTAAAATTTTACCCATTTTAATGACGTAGAGGGCAAATTTAGAATTTTGTCTAGTTTAATGATGTAGAGGTAAAAAATTTAGAAAATTTTCCATTTAACGACGTAGAGGTCGAATTTAAAAGTTGGCCTAGTTTAGTGACATAGAGCAATTTTAGAATTTTACTTAGTTTAACATCGTTGAGGTCAAATTTAAAGTTTTATCTAGTTTAACGACACAGTGATCAAACTTAATATTTTACTCCAGTTTAACAACGTAGAGGTCAAATTCAGAATGTATTCCAATTTAACGACGTAGAGGACAAATTAGAAATTTGGCCTACACTAGTAGAATAATGAATATCCTAGACGGATTATTGCAAACGAAAATTTTTCCGTCTAGAATACTTTATTCTAGACGGAAAATTTCTGTCGAGGAAATTCTATCTAGAATAATATATTCTAGACGAAAATTTCCGTCTGTAATAGTATTACAGACGAAAATTTGTTTTTTATTTTTTTTGAAATTTACCTATTATCCTAGACGGAAATTTCTGTCTAGGATACAACCTAGACGGAAATTTCCTTCAAGAAGCTATAGGTTCAGTTTATATTTCATAAAACCCGCAGCTCGAGCCCTAAATCCCCAAATCTTGATTTTTGCTCGCCTCTCTCTCTCTCTCTCGATCGCGATCATCTGGCCCGTCGTCGCCGGAGTCCTCAGATCTCGTTCAACAGCCTCGCCGTCGCTGTCGAAGCCGTCGACGCCTTTTAGATATCGTCGGAGAATCCCTTTGTCGTCACCGTCGCCGTCGTCGCCTTCTTCCTCGTCGTCCTGTCGTCGCCTTCTTCCTCGCCGTCCCGTCGTCCCCCTCTGTCGAAAAACTCCGGCACGGTGAGGTTAGCTTTCGATCTTTCTCAAACCCTAGAAATCTCTTTGGCTAAACCTTAAGATGATCTAATTTCTATAGCCCTAAAATTGCTCATTATAATGGTTATGCCCGATTCAGCAAGATTCCATATGTGAAAATTATGCTCACCTATCCATTATCCTCGTATTTGTATTGTATTGGAGAAATTTTTCTAGTACAGTTTTTTTTCGTCACTAACAATTTGTAGATGAATTAGTTGGTCCTTCTTGCAAGTTTAGCTTATGATTTTTAAAGAAAAAAGTCACTATAAAACTAGTAATTAACATGTGATTTGAGAAAATGAGGTGAAAGTTAACGGCTGATCGTTTGTGTTTGATTATTATGAGTCTATAATGATGTTTGTAGCCTTTCCTTCATTGGCAACTTCTATTTCTGTTATCTTGTTTTGCTAGTTAAGCGCACAAGGATCTCATGTTTATCATACAGTTTGTGATTTGAATTGTACAAATGTGATTATATAGGTTGTGATTTGCAAATGTGTGAGTTATGGAAGAAAAAGTTTTCAAAAAAATAGAGTGATATATAATGCAATATTATATAATAATGTGTTATATATCCAATTTAGGTAAAAAATATAACGTTAACCCTAGACTCCTGTCCAATAATTACAGCCAATTCTTTGAGGTTATAATATAAGATGAACGAGTCAAATTTGGGTAAGAGGTAAATTTTCCTACTCGAAATTTATCGTTCACTTAATATTATAATAGAGATGAATTGGTATAGAAATTTATAATTATTGGATCTGTCCTTCTCGGACGGGTTAGGAATATAGTAGTGCATACATCCAACTTTGTATACTTTGTATGATTTCATTTCTTAAAAATTTTGGCAGCTCGTACCTGTTGTTCTCCGTGTACAATAAGCGTATGTTGTTCTGTGTTTTGATATGTTGTCAGTACGCATAACAACATCCGCACAGTGTACAGGGAGAACAGCGGGTAGGTGCTGCTGAAATTTTTAAGAAATGAAAATATACAAAGTATATGAAGTCGGATGTAAGTACTATTATATTCTTAATGGGATAGAAGCCTTCCCATGACAGCCGTTAGAGTGTGCTAATTAGTCTCCATACCTTAATAAGTTTCAAACATACCTTAATGCCGGTACTTAAATGCAACAATGTATGTTTTGAATAGTTTAAAATTTTTGGGTATTCTCAAATAGAGTTTCTAAATATATATTAACTACAGATGAGGAATATTCCTGACAAGTCATGGATAGATATCCCTAGGAGTGAACGGTTTCGTGATCAACGTTATGTCGATGGATGTAAAGCCTTCATGAAGTATGCCGAAATGAACCCAAAAAATTTAAGTAGCGGTGCAATGTACTGCCCCTGTTATAGGTGTAAGAATATGAAGCTGAAAAATAAAGATGAAATATGAAGTCACTTAGCAAACTCTGGTTTTTACGAGGAATATAAATATTGGTCCTATCACGGGGAAGGTCGTACCGAAGATGAAGTCCCGGATGTGCATGTCGATACCAGTCATGGTGACAGGATAGATGATACAGAAGTAAATTTACAAACTGATATCGGACCCGACCATACCGAATACGATATTAACAATGACAATGAAGATGATATCATAGTTGATGTCCAAGATGCTCATGCTCCTGAGGACTTGGATCGTATAATGAAACTACTAGAGGATAGTGAAAAGAATTTGTATGAGGGTTGCACCGAGTTCTCCAGATTTTCATTTATCTTGGAGCTCTTACATATTAAGAGCCTCAGTGGAATGACAAATACTTATTTCGAAATGCTTCTTGATTTGCTGCGGAAGGTAGTTCCAGGCGGAGAGCGTAGCATTCCTAAAACAACTTATGCGGCAAAGCAAATAGTTTTCGATTTGGGGCTTGATTACAATAAGATTGATGCGTGTCCCAATGATTGTATTCTCTACTACAAGGATAATAAAGACCTTCAGGAATGTCCAACATGTGGAGTTTCTCGATGGAAACAACAAACCCGCTCTTCAACAAGGCAGCCTACAGAGTTAATGTCCCAGCAGAGCATGATTCCAGCTAAGGTGCTTCGTCATTTCCCGTTAGGTTCCAGATTGCAACGTCTGTATATGAACAAAGACACCGCTAAGAACATGAGGTGGCACAAAGAAGACCATATAGAAGATGGTAAGCTGAGACATCCAGCTGATGCAGAGGCTTGGAAGCATATTGATAAGACTTTTCCTAATTTCGCTCGTGAATGCAGAAATGTCAGACTTGGGCTTTCGAGTGACGGATTCAATCCGTTCGGGGTTATGAGTTCAGGTTGGTCTACATGGCCAGTTGTCTTAATGCTCTATAATTTACCCCCACTGTTTTGTATGAAACAACCGTATATAATACTCTCATTACTGATACCGGGTAAGCATGCACCGGGTAATGATATTGATGTCTACTTAGAGCCCTTAATTGATGAGCTAAAACAGTTATGGTCGGAGGGTATGTTGATATATGATGCCCATGCTAAAGAGTCATTTAGACTTCGTGCTATCCTAATGTGGACAATTAATGATTTTCCAGCTTATGCTAATCTTTCTGGTTGGTCGACAAAAGGCAAGTTTTCTTGTCTAGTATGTGGCCCAGAATTTGAAGGCCTTCACTTACCATATAGTCGAAAGTGTTGTTATTGGTTCAACAGGAGATGGTTGCCCTCGGGGCACAAATACAGAAAATTGAGCAATAAATTTGACGGCACTGTTCAGACTAGGAATAAACCACGTCAAATGACCGGTGCTGATATTGTAAAGTTGCTTGAGCATCTACCTAAAATTAGATTTGGTAAGAACCGATATTCTAAGTATGACTCACTCAAAGCTAGAGGCTCCTGCAAAAAGAAAAAGACACTGAAGAGGAAGAGAGCATTCCAACGGGCACATGTTGATAATGGAGTTGATAAATTACCAAAGGGATGGAGTAAATTCACTATCTTCTTCCAGCTGCCATACTGGCAAAAGCTTAAAATCAGGCATAACTTGGATGTCATGCATATTGAGAAAAATGTTTGTGACAACATAGTTTCAACCCTCCTTCAAGATCCTAATAAGTCAAAGGATGACCTAAGGGCTCATCAAGGCTTAGCTGCATTGAATATTCGAGAAGATTTGCAAGCACAAGATGTTGGACTTAAAAAAAACATAAGCCTTCATCTCGTGTTACGATGTCGACAGAGCAGATGCAGAGATTTTGTGAGGTCCTGAAATCAGTAAAATCACCGGATGGGTATTCAGCTAATATATCAAATATGTCCAGGTGCAGGAGAGGAAGCTCTTAGGCCTAAAGACCCATGATTATCACGTTCTTCTACATCAATTGCTCCCGGTTGCATTGCGTAATAATATGGAGAAAGAAGCATCAAAAATTATTATGGAGTATTGTGGGTTCTTCAGAAAATTGTGCTCGAAAGTTATAGATGTGAAGGAATTTAAAAAACTTGAAACAGAAATATCATTAATTTTATGCAACCTGGAGTTAATATTTCCTCCTTCCTTTTTCACGGTCATGGTCCATGTTACTCAACATCTAGCTAGCGAGGCAATCATTGCGGGTCCTGTATCTTACCGTTGGATGTACCCAATTGAGAGGTAAAGGACTTCACCAGTGCATTAATTTCATATGCAATGTATACAGCTAATATTTGTCCTTTTCGTGATTTTCTTTAGATTAGATATTTGTAGTTCATAAAATTTTAATTATTGTAGATATTTGGGGTTTATGAAGCGTCTAGTTCGCAATCGAGCTCATCCAGAGGGTTCTATGGCTGAAGGTTACGTGACCAACGAATGTCATACGTTTGCATCATGTTACATGCGCAACCACGTAAAAGCTGATCAGCCACCAACTAAGGAAAAGAAACTCGTAAAATATCCAAGATCTGACTTGGAGTAGGTTCATGCATATGTATTGAATAATCTTGACATTTTCAGCGATTATCGAAGGTAATGTACATTAATTTAGGAATAGGATGACACTTGTATTATTTACATTCATTGTACCAATACAATCTCATTGTTGTATAAATAGGCGACATTTGGAGAAGCTTAACAATGACATATCAGGCAGGAATGCAGCACATGATATCAAAAAAAGACATCAAAGATTTTCCCGATTGGTTCAGAACCGATGTAAGTAGCGTAGAAGTAGTATTGTATTTTTATTTTTAAATTTTTAAGCAAACTCGGAGATCATTTTATTCAATTGATGCTTGAATTAGGTTGATAACGACGTTCTTGCTGGTGCCGTAATCTCTAAAGATATTTTAGTTCACACACAAGTCCTTACTATGAAGTGAGACGATATAGTGAACACATCATTAATGGGTATAAGTTTAAAACAGTGGCGACCGATGATAAGAGGGTAACACAAAATAGTGGGGTCATGGTTTGTTTTGCTCAGGAATGTTTTTCTAGCATAAGAGATCAAAACCCAGTTAAAGCTGACATCTTATATTATGGCCAGTTGGAAGATATTGTAGAGATAATTTACGGTTATAGTAAAAAAAGTCAGCGTAATTATTGCATGTTTAAGGTTCGCTGGCGCACAGGTAAATTAATAATACGTCTTATATTGTTAAATTTCATTCTCTAAATATAAATCTATTTATTTTCAGGCTGGACTTGCTGGAGGAAGCAGTAGTGGCGTGCAGAGGAGGGAACCTGACGATGATGACGACTCTTGATTTTATGAGGTAAGTTAGTTAACCGGATGTGTGTATGTGTTTGTAGAGACAAGTTTAATATGCTTCCACGAGAACTTTAATATGCTTGGTTCTTTATATTGGTACTAGTAGTGAACCCAACTTGACGAGTTTTTCACTTGGCGAATCCCTGGGTATTGTTCATTTCTTCACTAGTTAGGATGTAGTGACTATAATGGTTACCCTTCCCTGGTTTTTAATTGGTTTAACCAATCGAATATATGCATGAAGAATGATGTGATTGCTAACGTGTATATTGTTTACCTTTTAGATTGTTTTGATAAACTATTATTGTGTTATTGTATGTCTTTATTCATACAATGTGTCCCCGAATCTCAAAAGATTTGAGTATGAGCTAGTGTGGAATTCCACGAGAACATTCATTACTCAGATGGAATCAACACTAGCAACTATGGTTTTTGTTACAGTTTTATTAGACTTCTTAAGAAGTCTAATAAAACTGTAACAAAAACCACAGTTGCTAGTGTTGATTCCATCTGAGTAAAGTAAACTATGGTACATCAGAAGTTTCTCTTTGTCAATGAAGGCCACAGCTTGTGCAAAATTACCTTTCAATGTCTATCCGCAGTGAAGACTGAAGAGAATAATGAATGTGCCCATCTAGATCAGTATCAATCACTTTATGCTCAGAGGTTAAATCACCTTTGTTATTGTGCTTTAGCCTAACTTGTATTTGTGAGAAGAGGATAAATCTATGGGGTCTGCGCACTTCCCTTTGACATTAACTGGTTGCAAAACAATATTTAAAGTTGATATGTTTATGCTGCATTTCATTAGAGCATATATTAAATAATGAACGACTTATCACTACTGTTCTGAAGTTCTGAACCTTAGGTGCAAGCTCCGTACACTCCACACCAATGAGGATGATCCAATTGTACGTCCTGCGTCGTATCATGAAATTAATTAAGTTGGGTTTAATGTCAACTAATTAGCTGAGAAGAGGTTGTGGAAAAGAACTTGGAAAAAGCAGTTTTTTGGTCATAAGTCGACTTATGCACAGGCATAAGTCGACTTATGGTAAGTCGACTTATGTTTGTGTCGTAAGTCGACTTACGATCTGCTCTGGATTGTTGATTTTGGGCTCTGGCAAGTCGACTTATCAGGTCTGATAAGTCGACTTATGATCTCTTCTCCAGTTGTCGTTTTTCGCTCTGCCAAGTCGACTTATGCAGACTGATAAGTCGACTTACGACGAGTTTTTTGGAAAGTTAGAGTTCCTATTTGCAGTCTGTTTGGGTTTCTGTTTTGGTATAAATACTAATACGATTTGAGGGTTTTGTAGGAGTGTTTTGGGGGATTTTGGAGCACAGAAAAGAGAGATCTTTCTGAGCAATTAGTTAGGGTTATTGGTTGAGAGATTGAGAGATTTGTTGGTGAGGTTAGTTGGTTCATTTGAGCGATTTGTAATCTCAATTTGTACTCTCCTTCTCTATTAGTGAAAACACACCCCCTTCTTGCCCCGTGGACGTAGGCAATTGCCGAACCACGTTAAAATTGGTGTTTGTGTTTGTGCATTGATATTTGGTTGAGTTTGGTCTTCTTTGATCGGCGTTTGTTTTGGTTCCTCGGCGCCACCGTCCGTTCACAACAAGTGGTATCAGAGCACTACAAGTGATATCAGAGCTTGGGCTACGCTTGGGCTATTTGGAGGAGTAGATCGCTTTGGAAGTTCATATAGGGCTTCGTTTGGTGATAAAGGTAGGATCTTTTTGGTAAAAATCTCGTCTTTTTCAGTTTGGATCTATTTCTCGTTTGTTTCCGCATTGGTTTGGTGGTACTTTGAGGATTATGGCCGAGAAAGAAGGAGTTGTGGGGAGTACTTCTGGCATGAAGACCGTCCAAAGCTTGAATATCCACTCGATGAAGATTGACGTGGAAAAGTTCAATGGCACAAACAATTTTGGACTTTGGCGATGCGAAGTCATGGATGCGCTCAACGCGCAAAATTTGGAAAATACGTTGGAGTTGGACGAAAAACCGGACAATATTGATGAGAAGGTTTGGAAAAAGATGAATCAAACGGCGTGTGGTGTGATTAGGTCTTGTCTCACTCAAGATCTAAAGTATGATGTGATCAATGAGACTTCTGCAAAGAAGATTTAGGAGATCCTTGAGAGCAAGTATTTGACCAAGAGTGTGGAGAATCGCTTGCATTTGAAGAGGAGGCTTTACCGCTTCCAGTTGAAGAAAGGAACCTCCATTGGTGATCACATGAACCACTACACGAAGCTTCTTGCGGATTTGGCGAATGTAGATGTGGTGATTGAAGATGAGGACAAAGCGTTGTTGTTGTTGAGTTCCTTGCGCGACGAGGAATATGAGACCTTTGTTCTTACTCTTATTAATGGCAAGGCATCTCTTTCGTATAGTGAGGTCACCGCTGTACTTGTGAATAATCAGCTTCGAAAGAAGGATAAGGAGACTTCGATTGAGCCGATAGCGGGGGCGTTGGTCGCAAGAGCAAAGGGTCCAAACCGTAGTGGGAGGTCGTAGTCTAGAGGGGCACATCTTGGAGTTCATAAGAATCAGTGTGCCTTTTGCAAAGAGGATGGACATTGGAAAGCCGAATGCCCAAAGTTAGTTGATCGAGCCGGGAAGAATAAGGGAAAAGCTATTCAAGCTTCAGAGGCGAATGTTGTCAAGGCTAGTGGCAACAATTCAGATTCGGATTCTTCGGGCTACTTATTATCTGCACTGCCGTTAGTTTGTGTTGCATACTCTACAGAATGGATGTTGGATTTGGGGGCTACCTACCACATTTGTCCCAGGAGGGATTGGTTCTCCAGCTTTCAGGAGTTGGAAAGAGGGGATTTCATGCTCATGAGGAATGATCACAAATGCTCTATTAGTGGTATCGGTACCGTTCGGATCAGGATGAGTGACGGGGTGATTCGGGAGTTGGTTGGAGTGAGGTTCATTCCTCAGTTGAAGAAGAACATCATTTCACTTGAAGTTTTAGAGGCAGCAGGCTATAGGGTGACCTTGGCGGATGCACGCTTGAAGGTTACATTTGGGTCCATGATTGTGATGAAGGGCGTCAGAAGGAGAAATTTGTATTATTTACACGGAAGCACGGTGATTGATAGGGAGATGACGACTTCATTAGATTCGGCTAGACTGTGGCATTGTTTGGTGCTGGGGTATATGATTGGTAATGCCGTGCATTGGTTGTTGAGGAGTGCTATGACCTGCAAATTAAAGTCCTGTGAGCACATTGGGATGAGCAAGACCGTGGTGGAGTTTGGCACTCCTATCCATCGAGCGATGGGTCTTTTAGGAGGTGTTCAGTCAGGCATTTGGGGGCCTTCCAAGGAGGCATCATTGGGAGGTAATCGTATCTTGGTTTTCGTAGTTGATGATTGTTCTAGGCATTATTGGGTCACGACCAGTTCCCGTTGGTGTAAAGTCCTAGAAGTCAACAACAATTGGAAGAAGTGTATTGGTAGAAAGGTAACTCGTTGTTCCAGCTTTGGTAGGGGTCCTTTTTTGCGTTTGTGCCGAGCTCACGGCTATAGGAGACACTTCATTGGTGTGGAGACTTTGGGGCGATAAGATGAGATGACAGTTTCGATGGGTCGTTCCTTTCTGGAGGAGGATCGGTGTTGGTTGTCGAGCATTGGTTCTGGAGCTTCAACATATTTGGGTCATCTTAGTCATAGGTCGTCGACTGCTGCGTTTGGAAATTTTGGATATGGTGGAGCTGCTTCAGATTTTGGGTTGCGTCAGATGTTTGAATACCCAGCACTTGGTCACATCGTGGATGTGAGATTGGATCCCATTGCAAGTTTAGGGTTTGGAGGCTCAGTTGATTATCGTTTGGGAGCTTCTGATTTTGTTCTGAGCAGGTATGTCACATTGGACTCTCAGCAGGTGGAGAGTGTTGATCAGATCATTCGGATGTCGCAGCAGGTGGAGAGTGATGCTACTCCATGTTGGATGGAGATTACTCTATGTACTCTAGGTCATTCTGCATTATTGGAGTTCCAGCTGAGGTGACACAGCGTGTGAGTCATTTGGATTTGGATGCGGATGACGAGTTGGTAGATTCGAGTGCAACTGGTAGATACATTTTGGATATGGCCATTGGTTTACCTCAGGTGGAGGTGTTTGGATTGAGTCAGTTCGGGGCCATTGGAGGTGCTATCAGTCGTAGATTTGGTGATGATGGAGAAGGGTTGCGTACTCTTCTATCGGATTGAGGGCCTTTGGAGCCCGTTGGGTGAACTACGTGAAGGCTTGATTCCTTGGGCAAAGGATACGTAGGTAGTCATTTTGATGCAGCCGATTTGGTGAGCGACATCGACATTTGGGGTGAGTGTTCGCACTCCCATTTGGGTCTCAACACGTGAGGCATTTGTTGGTTGGTGTCGGCTCAGTTTTGGGAAAACTTCGCCGAGGTGGAGAATTGTGGAGAAGAACTTGGAAAAAGCAGTTTTTTGGTCATAAGTCGACTCATGCACAGGCATAAGTCGACTTATGGTAAGTCGACTTATGTTTGTGTCGTAAGTCGACTTACGATCTGCTCTGGATTATTGATTTTCAGCTCTGGCAAGTCGACTTATCAGGTTTGATAAGTCGACTTATGATCTCTTCTCCAGTTGTCGTTTTTCGCTCTGCCAAGTCGACTTATGCAGATTGATAAGTCGACTTACGACGGGTTTTTTGGAAAGTTAGAGTTCCTATTTGCAGTCTGTTTGGGTTTCTGTTTTGGTATAAATACCATTACGATTTGAGGGTCTTGTAGGAGTGTTTTGGGGGATTTTGGAGCACAGAAAAGAGAGATCTTTCTGAGCAATTGGTTAGGGTTATTGGTTGAGAGATTGAGAGATTTGTTGGTAAGGTTAGTTGGTTCGTTTGAGCGATTTGTAATCTTAATTTGTACTCTCCTTCTCTATTAGTGAAAACCCACCCCCTTCTTGCCACGTGTTCGTGGGAAAAATTGTTGCTTTCTTCATTACTTTCCATTGTCATCTTTAAATAATAACTTTTTGAGTTACAAAGATCCGGTCTTTTTATAAGATCCGGTTACAATGAAAATCAAAACAAAGAAATAAAAATTATAACTTTTCTCTTGTTTACTGAACAAATCACGAGCTCCTGTTATCCGGTCGCTCGCTTGCGTGGGTTGTTTGCCTGCGCCGATGGTTGATCCGTTGACCACCGCACAATCTAGATCCAGACAGATCTACGTAGTGTGACGGGTATTATTTCACCAAGGAAATAATAGCCGGAGGGATTATTTCACTAAGGAAACAATCGCTTGAATCTCGGGATCAAAGACCAAGCTTTGATCCGGAGTATAGCAACGTAGATCTGAGATCTGGTCCTCTCGACCTCCTGCCTTTTGTGATACGGATGCTCGCCAAGAACCAGATCCGAACGTCCAAGTCTTTAAGCCTTCAAAAACTCAAGAACAAGGTCTCAATCCGGCAGAGTTTCCGCTCTCCCAAAAGTCCTCCAAAAAGTGAACCCAAGTCCCCTATTTATAGGCAACCAGATCTGTGCCTTTGGCACAGATCTGGGCCAGCCACCTCAGGGTGGCTCGGCATTGGCCGAGCCACCTCAGGGTGGCTCCGCCTTGGCCGAGCCACCCTGGGGTGGCTCGGCTTTGGCCGAGCCACCTTGAGGTGGCTCGGTTTTGGCCGAGCCCCTCTGGGTGTTGTTTTCCGTCGTTTCCCGTTTTCCGGTTCTGTATTCGATTTATCCGGACCTTGATTTGACAGTCTGGATCTTTATTTGGCAGTAAATCCGCCTTGGTGTTTGAGTTCGAATCCATTTTATGGTTGGACGACCTTGTTGACTTCCCGAACCGTTGGATTGATTCCGCACGCGAATGCATTCCGTTGCTCGCGTGCAATTCGTTGACCTCGTCGCCTCGTCACTCGATGGTTCGTTGGTTTGTCGAATCACCGTGTCGAGCTGTGCTAAGGGACCTATAGGTAATTTTATACGCCTACAGTGGACGTAGGTAATTGCCGAACCACGTTAAAATTGGTGTTTGTGTTTGTGCATTGATATTTGGTTGAGTTTGGCCTTCTTTGTTCGGCGTTTGTTTTGGCTCCTCGGCGCCACCGTCCGTTCACAACAAGTGGTATCAGAGCACTACAGAGGTATCTGATCACCATCGTAATTAAGTTAATTTGGTATGCGAAGATTACCAACAAAGGAAAAGCCCACCTCTCCACCAATTTAATTGTTGCTAGCTAGCTGCTGCTTCCGAGACCCCGGACGGACCCTTTTGAAAAGTCTGCAGAAGCTACTCATCACTTATTTACAGTTGTGACAACAAGCTAGGCTTGCATGTATGATTGGTACTGGCATCCGACTAATTAAACCTGAGCAGTCAACTAAATTAATTAACACAGACCTCCCAACTAAAACATACAGTAAACTATAGCAATGCCTTGATTGCATGCTGTAATCTCACGAGGTTAGGCGGGAGGAATATTGAACATTTGCACGGTGATGCTTGTCGACAAGATGTCACGACTTCACGAAATTTGACCTATATCGAAAGAGTCAAGCTTGGAATATCTGCGTAGTCTAGGTTAGGAAACTGGGTTAATCAGAGAAACAACGACATTGGGGAATAAAACGAGCTTCAAAGATTCTATTGTTGCCCCCTTCAAATTTGGGCTCTACATAACGCCAACATGCATGGGTGCATTATCAACTAGAAGCATAATTGCAGCCTTGATTCCATATGTAGGACGTGTTCACCCACCATCCATGATGTTCCTGTTATATAGAATATATATCACTTTCTTATCTATTTTTTGTATCATTTAGGTCCTGTTGTTATATAAATATAGATGCCGTTTGGAACTATCAGCATACTTCTAAATTTAGGAATACATATATCATATTCTTAAAAATAATGCCACATTCTTTTATCTTGCAGGTGCATGTGTTTCTTTGAGCATCTCTAGAGAAAATAATGCTCGTGGACCTGGATATCGATTTGTAAATCGTCGTCGTATTTTTAAATCTAAGACTTTCTTTGTGTTGAGCCCAAAACAAACAGTGAGTTGATTGAGTTGATATGCAAATTTATATGCATATATGTGGATGATTATAAGTTGGAAGAGTTAAGAGAGAGATGATATGTATGAAAAATCATGTGTGACTTTGTTGTGATTTTTATTGTTGATTATATATGTGATTTTTATTGTTGATTATGTATGTGATTTTTATTGTTGATTTGTAAAGTGGATTATACAGGTATATATACAGCAAATTTTAAAATTTGTGTGATTTACAGGTATAAAGCCAATTTTAAAACTGCAGAACATTGGAAAGAAGCTTTCCCAGACGGATTTTTTACATCCTAGACGAAAATATCCGCCTGGGATGTAAAATCGTCTGGGTTGACGTTAGCTATCACAGACGAAAAATTCCGTCTGGGTAAGTTATTCCAGACGGAAATAAATTCCGTCTGTGATAATTAACCCAGACGGAAAATTCCGTCTGGGATATTAACTATCACAGACGGAAACTTCCGTCTGTATTAACTAACCCAGACAAAAATTTCCGTCTGGGATATTTAGTATTACTGACGGAAAATTCCGTCTGTAATGTATCCCAGACGGATATATTCCAGACGGAAAATTCCGTCTAGATTAAGTATCACAGACAGAAAAAATCCGTCTGATATGAATTACAGACGGTATTTTTTTCCGTCTGTGATAATCCGTCTAGAATACATTACAGACGGAATTTCCGTCTAGAATAAGTTATTCTAAACGGAAACAAAGTAGACCCGTAATCCAGACAGAATTCCGTCTGGAATAGTATTTCTAGATGGAATATAGGTTATTTCAGACGGAATTTTTGGTCTGGAATGCGTCGTTTTGTACCAGTGCTAGTTAGTGACGTAGAGGTCAATTTTAGAATTTTAACCAGTTTAATGACATAGAGGTCAAATGTAGAGTTTTGGTCCAGTCTAACGACGTAGAGGTCAATTTTGGTATTTTCCAATTTAGGACGTGGAGGTCTAATTTTGGTATTTGGTCCAATTTAATGACTTAGGGGCAATTTTGGTATTTCCCTAGACTAAATTGTAATTTCTATAATTTTGTAGTTTCTCAATTTAAATACAATTTCTATAGTTTTTAGGGAGTAAATTGCAAATTCGGGGCTATTTTTGTAGTTTGCAGAATTATTTAGACTGATTTCAACAAACTTTGGAGGGGGCTGTTCGGAAATTCTGAGGGGTAATTTGTAATTTTTAAAGTTGAGAGGACTATTTTGTAATTTGAAGAGAATTTATATATGAATTGTTTACAATGCACGGAATTTGTGAAAGGGCTTGTTTGTAATGTGCACAAACCTCCTGATTTTTTTTGGAAGAGCTTGACGTATATAAAACTCGTGATAAATTTTTTCGCTTATGGTCGCTCCCTTAATAATGATAGGAATTTTAGTGTACACCCATTTGAGATATAATGTTCTAACTGTATTCCTTGGAATTAAGCTTTAATTAGAATTCTCTCTCTAATAGGATTTTTCTTCACAAAGCTCTATAAATTAGCAATATGTCTGGAAGACTCAGAACCATTGAGAGTTAGAATCACAAAGTCTAAAATTAAGTGATTTGCTTTGTAGAGACCGCGTCATGGTCTGAAAGTACACATAACTCTTCCTACAATTTGCAGGCACAATATACCAGCGATTCCTTTTTATTTCATTAATTTGTTGCAAGCCTTGAACGTGTCTTCTTGCCAAAATTTTCTTATTTTTTACGTTTTATTTTTTTAAACTATTCTTTTTTTTCAATCTGATCTACATATCATTATGTAATTCCATGCAAAAAAAAAAAAAAATCCTTTTCATCATTTACTCAATCTGTATTACATAAACTGTCTAGAATTTCATGCAAAAATCCCTTTTTTTTCTTTTTGCTGTGAATTTCTTTTTATTTTATTCGAAGCCATGATCATGATTCTGTATCAATTAAACTGATCACGTGAATTCATGCAAAAAAATCCAACCTTTTTTTTGTTATTTGTTTAACCCATTGAATTCATGCGGAATCCACATTGATCGAATTCATGCAAAGATTTTTTTTTTTTGGTTTAGTCTGCGTTGTGTACTATCGGTGTTGACGGTAAAAGATGGCCTAGCTCTTTTCTTTTTGACTGCCCACCGACCACATGTACAGTAGGTCAGAGCCGTTTTTTTTAAGAATACCTGTCGATCACGAGTAGAGTACGTCGGAGCCATTTTGTTGATAGTCTACTGGTCACCAGTACCATAGGTCGGAGCTGTTTTGTTGACTGAATTGCCGGTCACGAGCACCATTGGTTGAAGCTATTTTATTGAGTGCCTGCCGGTCACGAGTACTGTAGGTCAGAGCCGTTTTAGTTGGAGAGAAAGAAGGAGAAAAGATTTGAGGATACTACCTTCTTTTATCTTTGTGACGCAGCGCGAAAGTGATAAGCTCGGAATCCATTCTCTGAATCCACAAAGAACGATCTTCGAATCCACGAAGAACTTCGAATCCACGAAGAAAATATTGAAAAGAGAAATTTTATTGATGAAAAAGTTATTCTCCTTTGGGGTTACATGACTCTTCTTAATTAGAAAAACAAATAAGACCCTAGTAAAACTAGAATTACAAAAATAGAAAGTATTAAATAAGACTCCTAGTAAGACTAGAATTACAAAAAAAAAGTGCCAAATTCTATCCTAAAAAGACTCCTTATAATAGAGGAAACAAATCACGAATCAAAATTAATTTTGTTTCCTAATCTAATTTGACTCTAAAATTAAATTTATTTCCTAATATATATTTCCTAATCTAAATAAACTCCAACTCAGATTAAACGTTCTACATCAGTATCCCTTTGTTGAAAGAAGCTTGACCTCGAGCTTATATTTGTTAGAATAGTAGCTTCATTGATAAATAATTTTCTTTTTTTGCAACGATCATCATCCGCCTTGTATTTAGTATTGATTTTCTCCATCTGTTCTCTTACCTCCTCTGCTAGGACTTCTTTTGTATCAAACTTGTGTATGAATCTTTTCCATGACATGTGTATGTGACTGGCAGCATGTGGCTCTGTAGTCGCCATGAAAAACTCCTCCAAATACTTTCCTTGTTGCTTCCCATATTCTAGTGTTGACGGTATCATCTCACCATTATTGATGATTATTGCTTCAAAAAAATAATTTTCTTCCTCATAATCCATACATAATTCTTTTATCTCCTTTATCTCAAGCTCTCCACCAAGCAATGCACACATACCATCAATTGTCTCACTCTCTATTTTATCTTTCTCCTCTATCGGGACAATATCAATATGTGTAACATCACTCACAATATCATGTAGAATATCATCATCAACATCAGGAACCTCAGGATGAATCTTGATGGTGGCAAAATCTTCTTTTTCGGGGGTGAGCGTCTTGTTGTTTGCCGTTAGAGACACCTGTCATTGCTTGTAGTTAGAAGGTAAGAAACGATCTCTCAATAATTTCTTCATCTTTGCCCATGTTCGAACCGGATCCTTTCCTTGATGGTATCGATTTATCAGTACTTCATCCCACCACGCAGATGCCTTTTCTTTAAGCCTGTAGACCACTAATTTAACTTTCCAATCTTCTGGGATTATATTATACTGAAAATACTTATCCACTTTATCAATCCAATCAAGAAAATCATCAGCATGAAGCTTTCCATTGAAGGATGGTATTTTCAATTCTCCAGCATCATAGTTCTCCTTTCTTCGGTAGCCTCTATGATCATCGCTGTAGAATTTATCTTGTGAAGTCAGATCACGTCGTTGGCGACCATCAACGCGATTCTGAACTCCCATCGTATTCAGACGCTCAACTGCCGCCGTAAGTCGCTCCATGACAGTCTTCATCTGATTAACATCGGTCTTTAGCACGTCGAACTCAGTTCGAGAAATAAGGGTTTCATCACCTGCCATCAGATCGGAGGAACAAGGCTCTGATACAAATTGACGCAGCGCGGAAGTGATAATCTCGGAATCGACCAAGGGTGTTCTCTGAATCCACAAAGAACGATCTTCGAATCCACGAAGAACTTTGAATCCACGAAGAAAATATTAAAAATAGAAATTTTATTGATGAAAAAGTTATTCTCCTTTGGGGTTACATGACTCTTCTTAAATAGAAAAACAAATAAGACTCCTAGTAAGACTAGAATTATAAAAATAGAAAGTATCAAATAAGACTCCTAGTAAGACTAGAATTACATAAAAAAAGTGCCAAATTCTATCCTAAAAAGACTCCTTATAATAGAGGAAACAAATCACAAATCAAAATTGATTTTGTTTCCTAATCTAATTTGAATCTAAAATTGAATTTATTTCCTAATATATATTTCCTAATCTAAATAGACTCCAACTCAGATTAAACGTCCTACATCACTTTGTCAAGATTACGCCAACGTACTTTGAATAATGGATACTGCCTCCTTGTTATTTTTCTAACGTGATGAATCTTTGCTCTTTCTTCTTTCTTTTTTCTAAGTTTTATCCGTCCTCTTTTCACTGGAGATGGCTATAGACATATATGTTAGGATATGTTGAGCCTAACCATCAGACTTGTCCTATACCTCTAATTGAAGAGGAAACATGAGAATTGAAGGAACATGGACGACGACGATGAAGTTCAGACAAAACGACGAAGGAAACAACCTGGAAGCCTCACGGTCGACCGCGAATGACGCGGCGGTTGACCGCGAACGTGCACAAGACCAAGAAAGTCTCTGGATTTTTTACGGTCGACCGCGACAGCATGTGCGGTCGACCGCGGCAAACCTTGTAGTTGATTTAGTTTTTGTCGTTCTGTCCGGTCGACCGCGACTGTCTCTGTGGTCGACCGCGAGTCGGATTTTCTGGGTCTGGGCTCGTTTTTCTGAACTGTTTGAGATTCCTGTTTGTATTAACCCTTATGTTATTAAAAGGGTTATTAGGGCAACTTGTAAACTGACGAAAATAGTGAAATTTTCTCCTGCGGTGACCGTGGACGTAGCTTCTCACATCGAGAAGTGAACCACGTAAATCTTGTGTGTTTTTCCTTCTGTGATTGATTTTCTCTCTCTTCTCTCTCATCTCTATTTCCAAATCGCATCAGGGGTTAGATAAAACCCTAACAACTGGTATCAGAGCGACCAGGTTCGACACAGATGATTTGAGGTCAGAGACATGAGATTTGAGAAGGAGACGTCCAAGATGGAGAAGTTTGATGGGACAAACTTCAGGTTCTGGAAGATGCATATGGAAGACTATCTCTATCAAAAGGATCTATATTTGACATTGGGAGAGAAGCCGACAGATATGAAGGATGTAGAGTGGAAGCTATTAGATCGGAAGGACCTTGGAGCAATCAGGTTAACCCTGTCCAAATCTGTAGCTTTCAACATCAAGAATCAGAATTCGACGACGGATCTCATGGCTGCGTTATCTAGTATGTATGAACAACCCTCTGCGACGAATAAAGTACATCTCATAAAAAAGCTGTTTAATTTAAGGATGTCCGAAAACAAAAAATTCAAGGAACACCTGAATGAGTTTAATGAGATTACAGATCAATTAAACTCTGTCAATATTAAATTTGATGATGAAATTCAAGCCCTGTTAATACTTGGTCAGGTGCCTGATAGTTGGAAGGGTATCGTTATTTTGATTAGCGCGTCATGTGGAAAATCAAAACTGAAGTTTTCAGAAATTGTTGACATGGTTATGACCGAGGAGATTAGAAGGCAAGAAGATGGAGTTTCTAATTCAGGGTCGGCATTGAATTTTAAGAGCAGAGGCAGAAATAGAAACAGAAATAGAGGGAATAGCCGTGGAAGACCTAATTCAAGGAACGACGGGTTAAGATCCAGAAATCGCAAAAGCACGAAAGAGATTGACTGTCGGAACTATGGCAAGTTTGGGCACTATAAGAATCAGTGCAGGGAACCCAAGAAAGACAAGGAGAACAAGACAGAAGCAAACGTCATCTCAGGAGAATCAGATGATGCCCTTATTTGTTCGTTGGAGAGCAAGACAGAATCATGAGTGCTGGATTTAGGAGCTTCGTTTCATGCTACCTCAAATAGAGATTTATTTGAGAACTATGTTTCAAGAAACTTAGAAAAAGTCTATCTTGGCGATGATCAACCATGTGATATAGTTGGAAAAGGATCGGTGCAAATTGAACTCAATGGGTCTATATGGAAGCTGAATGATGTGAGACATGTTCCTAGCTTAAGGAAGAATCTGATCTGCATAGGACATTTGGCAAAAGAGGGATATATTGTTAGACCCTAAGGTCGCTATGAAAGAACCCTAGAGGGGGGGGGGGAGGGGAGGGGTGAACAGGGTTTATGCTAATCTAATCCGATTTTATGCCAATTAAAACTTATTAAAAAATATATCCTAACAAGTGTGAAATACAACAATGTAAGTGAGCTAGGATAAGCAATATGCACAAGATGATATATCCTAGCAATGGGATATCTATATGGGATATGCAAGGATATATAAACTATCACAAGGGAGAAACAAACTAAACAAGATAGTGGACAAGATTAACAACAAGCAATAGGCAATGGCGATATAAGATATGAACATAAGAAAAGGTGCGCCAATGCAAACTCAAACACACAATATGTTCACGAGGTTCGGACCCTCCGTCCTACGTCCCCGCTCCCCACTCTCGAGGAGAATCCACTACACAACCCGGTTTGAAAGTCGGAACTTCTCTACACACTCGGTTTTCTAGCTAACCGAAAACTCTACACACTCGGTTATCAAGTCAACCAACAACTCTCACAAATCCTCACAATGTACATACACAAGCTATAACCTCAAGTGTTGGTCCTCACGTATCGCCTCCCTCAAGTGCTCGGAATTATCACCTCTCACTAGGCCACTGACGCCACTCCTCTCGGTATCGACTACGTCCTCACCACACACTCATCTCGGTGTACAAGTGTATTACAAAGTAAACTCACAATGAAGGATCAATACAAATGATTGTTCTCTAAACAAGGTGAGAACTCAATTAGGCACAACTCTAAGTCACAAACCCCACAACCTAAAATATACTATGAATGTAAATACTATAAGCTCAATAGGTTGTGTGTGAACAAAGAGATTCAATAAAAATAATTTAACTAAACTCAATATAAATCTAGCTTATGGAAATTAGAAACAAAACAATAAATAGCTAGAATGAGTTTAGGAAAACTTCTTTAGATGATAACAAGAGAGAGGGAGAAGAGTGATTGCTCAAACACCAAATGATAATCTCCACTTGCTCTTGTAAAATTATCTTCACAAAACCGAAACTTTGAAACAAGGCTTTAAACACCTTTAAACAAACTTAAACCCTTGTTAAACTTTCTTAAAACATTCTCTTTGTAGGTGGGAGAGGTAAATGCAATAGGGTATTTATAACAACCCAATACCTCAGCCAAAACCCCAAGCAAATGACCAAAAACCCACAAACATACAAAATAGAAAACTAGCCGTTACTGTGCAACGACTCTCTGATAAGTCGACTTATGAGTCGACTCATGAGTCGACTTATGAGTCGACTAATGAGTCGGCTTCTTTGAGTCGACTCAACAGAAGAAAAATCACAACCGCGCTGCACTTCGTGAGTCGACTTATAAGTCGACTCATGAGTCGACTAATGAGTCGACTAGACATGCACAGATCTAAAGTGCACAGAAAAACTCAACTTTAAACTGGGTTTAAAAATATCAAAATTCAAAAAAATATAAAACTTTGGGAAATAATTGTAGACATGATAATACACATGTTACAAAAATTGGTTTTTAAAAAGGACTTCCCAAATGTAAAATATCATTATTTTTCAAAATAGTTCAAAACATAAAAGTGTAAATATATGAGTTTTGATATTTTAGCTTGACCATGTTTTGAAACATTACAAAATGATTTTATAGACTTAAAGAAAGATGTAAACTATTGTTATGAAGTCTATAAACAATGAATACAGTATTTTCACAAAAATAATTGTTTTCCAAACTTTCAAAACAATAAACATGATTTCATTGAACTAAATAAAATTGATATTGATGAAATCATATGTAAGCATATAAACATGAAACAAAAATGTATTTTCCAATTATATTCAATTGTTTCATATTTAAACTTGAAAAACCAAAACAATAAATATGAAAGATGGAATTTCATATTTATATAAACCTGGAGACAAAAACATGTACGTATACATATACCTATATATACCAAAACTAAACAGAGTATATATATATATATATATATATATATATATATATATA
>BQKN01066077.1:523880-558394 GCA_022839385.1 Asparagus kiusianus
ATATATATATATATATATATATATATATAACTATGTATATACATATAGAAACAAAACTTGTGTTGTATGTGTGTATATATGATTGAGTTTAAAGTACTAACACACATAATAAAAACCTAAACTAATGTTACCCAAGCTTGATCTTGATCTTCATTATAGCTCAACTTGGTAAACTTGGATGAAGCTTGTAATTAGATTTTTAACTTGAATAGTAAGGCTTCAACCACTATTCCGCCAACCTCTATTTGATATGATCGTTATGGCACAATTCCATCCATCCTCCAACATGTTGTTTGTCTATAATAAATAAGAAAACATAAATACTAGACAAATAACATTGGTAATAAATTATTTGTTAAACATCATTAAAACAAGAAGGTCAACATATATATCAACCTTCGCATGTGATACGTGGAAGGTTACAAAGGGGTCTATGATTGTTGCCCGTAGTACGAAGAGTGAATCTCTCTACATGACGACAGATACACATGGATCCATTGCAGTGGTTGAAAGTAAAGAAGATCCAAATTTGTGGCACCAGAGGCTTGGTCACATGAGTAGCAAAGGCCTGAAGGTTATGTAGTCGAATGAAAAGTTACCAGGTTTGAGGTCGGCTGATTTTGACTTATCTGAAAGTTGCATCTTTGGGAAACAAAAGAGAATAAGCTTTAAAAGAGTTAGCAGAACACCGAAGGAAGAGAAGCATGAGCTAGTTCACACAGATGTGTGGGGCCCAGCAACAGTACAATCTACTGGTGGAAGGTTATACTTTGTGACTTTCATAGATGATCACTCGAGGAAGACTTGAGTCTATTTTATGGAATACAAATCAGAAGTGTTTGAAGCCTTCAAGAGATGGAAGGCTATGGTAGAAAACGAAACAGGGTTAAAGGTCAAGAAATTACGATCAGATAATGGCAGTGAATATGAAGATTCAGAGTTTAAAAAGTTTTGCTATGATAGTGACATCAGATTGGAGAGAATAGTGCCGGGTACACCTCAGCAGAACGGCATAGCAGAACGAATGAACAGAACATTGACTGAAAAAGCTAGAAGCATGCGACTTCAAGCAGGACTTCCAAAGTAATTCTGGGCAGAAACAGTCAACACAGCTGTCTACCTAATCAACCGGGGACCATCAATGCCTTTAGAGCATAAAATACCTGAAGAAGTATGGAGTGAAAAGAAGGTAAACCTTTCTCGCCTAAAAGTTTTTGGCTGTATTTCATATGTTCATTTGAGTGATCATGTTAGAAATAAACTTGACTCTAAGTCTTTGAAGTGTTATTTTATTGGCTATGGTGGTGATGAGTTTGGCTATAAGTTCTGGGATGAGCAGAACAAGAAAGTTATAAGAAGCAGAGATGTTGTCTTCAATGAAGCAGTCCTCTACAAAGATCGTGATGTTGTTCAGTCCACTAATTCGATGCAGCCTGAGTCTACATACTTCGAGCCAGATGATGTTCCAGATGGAAGAAATCTTAAAGCCAGTTTTGATGAGGAAGCAGCAGAAGAGGCTGAAGAAGAGATGATGGAGGAGATCACTTCAGAGAGGACAAATGAAGATGCGGATCCTAGTTCACCCGTTAGAGAGTTGAGGCGGTCAGCAAGAGTTCCAAAGCCAAATCCAAAGTATCCATCACTACAGCCCAGAGCTCATTTGAACTACTTATTATTGAGTAATGGTGGAGAGCCAGAAAGCTATGATGAGGCATGTCGAGTAGATAATGCAAGCAAGTGGGAGCTTGCTATGAAAGATGAAATAAAGTCCTTGAACTATAATAAGACTTGGGAACTTGCGAAGTTACCAGTGGGAAAGAAAGCTTTGAGTTATAAATGGGTGTACAGAATCAAGGAGGAACATGATGGTTCCAAAAGATACAAAACAAGATTGGTGGTCAAAGTATTTTAGCAGAAAGAAGGAGTTGACTACACAGATATCTTTTCTCCTGGAGTCAAATTGACTATTATTAGATTGATTCTAAGTATTATTGCAGCTGAAGATCTATATCTCGAGCAATTAGATGTGAAGACAGCTTTCCTCCACGATGACCTAGGGGAAGAAATATATATGCAGCAACCAGAAGGGTTCACTCAGAAAGGTAAAGAAAAGATGGTATGCAGATTGAAAAAGAGCTTGTATGGTCTGAAACAAGCTCCAAGACAATGGTACAAAAAATTCAATGGATTCATGCACAGGAAGAGATACTCCTGGTGTAATGCTAATCATTGTTGTTTCTTCAAGAAGCTTGATACCAGCTACATTATCTTACTACTATATGTCGACGACATGCTAGTAGCCGGTTCAGACATGGATGAGATCAAGACGCTGAAGAAGCAGTTGTCGAGTGAGTTTGACATAAAGGACTTAGGCGCAGTGAAGCAGATATTAAGGATGAAGATTAGCAGAGACAAGCTTTTAGGCACATTGCGGTTATCTCAGGCCGATTACCTTAGACGGGTGCTTGAGAGGTTTGGAATGAGTGGTGCTAAGGCCGTTAGCACATATTTAACGAGTCATTTCAGGTTGACTAAGGAACAGTGTCTAGTGATTGGTGAGGAAAAAAATTACATGATGAAGGTTCCATATTCGTCAGCCATTGGAAGCCTTATGTACGTCATGGTGTGTACGAGACCTGACATTGCCCATGCAGTGAGAGCTGTGAGCAGATTCATATCAGATCCAAGAGAGTAGCACTGAGAAGCTGTAAAGTGGATTCTAAAGTACCTGCGAGGTACAATAGAAAATTGTTTATGCTTCAAGAGAGGCAAATTGGTTCTTGTATGTTAGAAAATAGCAATAAAGAGGATAAAAGAAATTTGACTTTGATTCCTTTAATCTCGGTTACAATTCGATTACAAAAGAGAGGAGAACAAATTTGATTCCCCCCTTTGTTTAAAACTGGGTTATTCTCGGTAGCGATGGAGTGCCTCCTTCGAATGTTCGCGTCAAAATTGCTCTCCATTGACGATCCGACCGTACTATCTCGTGGGAACGATTGAACTTCTGTGGAAAGTTTTATAAGTAACTCTTTGATGAGTTTAAGAACTCTGAACGAGTTAAAACTCTATGAATAGAGTTGTTAGAACCAAAAATTTGGTTAATGACCAAGCAGATATTCTGTTGTTGAAGAATCCTTTCAGATTTGATCTCCTGAATTTGATTCAAAAATCCTATCTCCTAGGATTCTCCTCTCTCCTGCTGCCTTATGCGGTTAGGATCCTCCTGAACCTCCAAACCCGTGTGGTTTAGATGCTGAAAATTCAACCCTTAGCTAACTCTTTCGTTCCAAAAAGCCCCTAACTCAGTTGAGTTTGTTGAGTTTTTATAGGTGGATAAGAGGTTGTAACTGCCCTCTAAATCCGCTCCTAAGTGGGCGTGATTTCCTCAGATCGTGGGGAAACAATTCTGAAACCGTTCGACTCGTATTTGAACGAGTCAAATGCCCAATCTGGCGTTCAGAACCCAACGTCGCCTCTTAGAATTGAAACGCGAGGTTGGGTATTGGCTGAACATCAATGAACGCGAGGGTCGCTCTCGTTTGGTTTGTTGTAGCTTGGAAACACGGGGGTCGCCTGCATTTCCGAAATTATGACGCGGGGATGACTTCCGCGTTTCAGAAGAGGTTAGTTGATCTGTAACCTCTTCTACAGGGCGTTTGCAAGGACCGTTGTTCCGTAATCCTAGCTTTAGCTGTTATGAGGTGTAAAAGTCACCAGATTGTAACTTTCACTGTAGATTGTGAAGACTGCTGAATAGAGTTTTCATCAGCTGTCGGAAGCATCGTTGAATTGTAACTTTTCTCGATCTATGTGAAAAGTCCTCCATTTGCAGCTTTTGTTTGTTGGCATGAAAGCTATCTGATTGTAGCTTTCATTGTTGGAACTTGACGGGAATCAATCATCCATAGTGACTTTTAGACGAATATTTGCCCACAGCTTTCTACCAAGCAACTCACCAACTAAGTCCAACCTTTTATTTCTGAAATCATTACACTGCTCATCAGCATCTCTAATAGTTGCTAATATAATATTGGTCATGTTGTTGTCGCAACCATCAAGATCAATCATCTCAAACATGCGGCTGTGTTTGTAGCGATTATAATGCTACGGATGTAATGATCTAGAAATCTCTTCTGTTTCGATTGTAAGGATGAATTCTGCTTCTCGATTTGAAGGAACCATTGCCTTGTAATCTTGTGGGGATCAGCTATCTATTGTGATTTTTAGACAGCCTATAGAACCCCCTCCAAAGTTTTCGAAAGTTCGCGGTTAACTGGGACGAATTTTCGGAATACTTTGGATCCCAAAATTTCATGAATTGATTGTCCACTCTGTCTGATTGGATCCCAAAATCTGCTTATACCCATCTGATAGACTCCCCAGTGGAGTCGCTTGTTACTTTTCGATTTTGGTGGCTGACCTCGATTTTTCTCTATTTATTTGAGGTCTTGTTGATTGTAACGCGTAGGTGAACTCTGTGTCTGAGAGTTTGAACGCGTAGGTGAACTCTGTGCCTGAGAGTTTGAACGCGTAGGTGAACCTCGCATTTGGAATTTCAACCAACTCGGACGCGAGGGTCAAGTTTAGGCGGGATTCTGGCCTCGAATCCCGTCCGTTAAGATTTGACAGCTCACAGCTGTCTATAAATAGACCACTGGAGGTCAAATCAAGAGTCATTCGACTCTTCTTGAAACTCCAACAAAAATTTTCGTTCTCATCTCCGGCGAGCGCTATTCCTCTTCTCATCCGACGAGAATCTATGGCACCCAAGAGGACTGTCACTCGTCCCTCCAAGTCCAACGTCACCGCGGCTCAGGGGTCGGCGCCGTCTGCGTCGGCCGGCGGCGCTGCTGCTCAGGCGAACATACCACCCTAACTTCCTTTGATTGGCGGTGAGTACGACCTCCATGGTCATTAAACTTGTTTCAGCAAGTTCTGATCTTTGGATCAACGAGGAAACTCATTTTGACAACGCGGGGCTCGACTCCGTCGTTTGGTATTTTTGACGAGGGGTTCGACCTCCACGTCTTACATTGTTGACGCGAGGCTCGACCTTCGCGTCTGAACTTTGTTGATGCGAGGCTAGACTTTCATGTCTGAACTTTGTTGACGAGAGGCTCGACCTTCGCGTCTGAACTTTGTTGACGCAAGGCTCGACCTTCGCGTCTGAACTCTTCAAATCAAGTTTGACCTCTGCGTCTGAGATCTAACTTTTTCCTTTGTTTTTGCAGTGCGTCATACTACTGAGCCTCTCCCCTTTCGCCATCATTTTGGACATGAAGGTGGCGTGGACTGGAATATGACGTTCAACCTACGCCAAGAACTCCCAGTTTTTCGAATCAAGGATAAGAGTCGCATGGAATTAATCACCCAAGCTTCTCCTGAGACCCTTAGGATATTGGTTATGGATGCCCGATTTGAGAACCCGAGCCGCAAGCCAATAGTTAAACCTGGATTCCTCTTTGGGGATTATGTTGACTTCGAGGCCGGCACTGCTTATGATGGGGACTATAAGTGGTTACGGAAAGTTGGGGACCGTAACCTTTTCTTGTCCAATATGGAGAGGATGTTCCCCATATCCTACTTTCAATGCGCTTCTATCCCAAGGCGTATGGATTGGCCTCTGGTGAAGGATCAGGATGGAGTTGTTCTCGAGACCCTGACTTTCCAAGGGGTCCGCATGGTTGGTTATAACCGATTGGTGACGGCTTTACGGCCAGGATTGTTTGCCAAGGAGTACCCTATCGGCGAAGTGGCTAGTCCAGCGAACACCTTCGTCAAGAAATTTTTGGCCCGTAAAGGAGAATTTCCCGCGTAAGGATTTAGAACTCCTGGCTGGGTTCATTCTCCGGTGAGAGGGTGGTGGACCCGGATGACCAAATTCGTTTTGGACGAATTGGATGTGCCTCTCACTCAAGCTGGCTTGAAGATTCCAGTACGGGCCACCAAGTTCGGTATTGTTCAGAGCCACTTTCATTTCTTCTCCATATTAGAGAAGTATAATCCTGAAACTTGCACTTTCTTCACCCTTATGGGGGAATTAGGCTTCGCTCTCCACGAGATGCATGAAGTCTCGGGTCTTCTTCTTGGGGACTTACCGTACGAAGAATTTGTTCCGGGATCGGCGGAACTTAAAATTTTGAAGAAAAAGAGCCCTGAAATTTACTCCACCTTATGGGAAGTTATGTGTCATTTCCACATCTGCATGTAGCAAACAGGGGCTCGAGGAAGCGACATTAAGCAAGTGTCTTGGGCGGAATATTTATTCCAGAACTTGACCAATAAGGGAGCCTCCGTGTCCAGGTTACCCGCTAGCACTTTGGAGGAGGTCCAGGCCCGAATCGACGATGCTACCTCCCATTATACCAATGAGGCCAAGGAAGATGTTTTCCCGGCTCATACGGAGTTTGAAAGTTTCCACTACCAAGCTTTGCTCCCTATTTCTGATACGGCGCTCTTGGCTGGATATTTGATGCTATGGCTCAAGCGGTGCGTCGTTCCTACCAGGCCGATGGATGCTCTTGCTGTTGAGGTGATCTACCCCGCTGTTCTCCTGGCGCATGGGAGACCATTGAATCTGTTATACGCCATGGTGGGCCGTTTACAGAGTGGACTGTGGGAGTTAGCCTTGGAATTTGTTGATGTTACCGAGGTGGAGTCTGGGGGTCAAAAAGCTTTCAAAACTCCCAATCCCCGGATACCATTGCCGTATACCTATCTGATTGCTTGGTACGTGCTCTACTGTCCTCCTCTAATGAGTGCGGCCTCTCCCCCGGAAGACTCATTTATCCCATTCGTGCAACGATTAGAATCTGCAAAATGGGAAGGGGGATATATGGTTAGAATTCGTCAAATTTTGTCACGGGACACCCACTACCATATATGGCGTTGTTTCCCTGAATTTGAAGGTGGCGTCTATGGAGCAGAATATCAAGACGTCGCGGGTCCTAATAGATTAACCAAGCTGAGCGGGGGTGTTTTCCATTGGCTGCTCTCTATCAGGCCTGGTTATTTGATCTTCCGGTAAGGCGCTCACTATTTCATCGAGCCTTACCAACCCTATAGGTTCGCTCGCCAATTTGGGTACGATCAGTTGTACGTTGGGAACCCTCGTCCTCAGCTCTCAGCTATGGGCAACATATACGAAGGGGCCAGGGCTTGGTACTATTCTGTGGCAGGTTGTACCAAAGCGACCTTCAGGCTTTCCCACAAAACACCCAACTCCTATACCTCCATAAGCTTCTATAATTGGTATTTTGCCGCTTCCCAGACTTCTAATTACAACTTGAATACATCTTGCCTAAAAGATATTAGGCATATGTATGCTTTAAGGAGGGGGTCTAAAACGTCTCGTTTGAGAGGGATCGATGAGTTTCTGTCTATTGAAGACCAATCTGCTGGGCAGGAAGAGGAACAAGGAGCTGAGCTTGTTCCAGGAGAGGAGCAACAAGTGGTTGAACCTCCCATGACGAGAGCAGCGGGGAAAAGAAAGCTCTCTGCAGATGAAGCCGGTCAATATGATAAGCAGATCCGTCGGAAGTTGATAGTTGACTCTCCTCCTCCTAAGGGCCAACAAAAATCCAAGTTGATGGCCGATGCTATCAGAGCTGTCGAAGATAAAGACCAATAGGAATCTTCAATTGCAGGCCTGCCACATAGAACTGGATTTCGTTCTCATGGCCCAGCCTTATCAAGTGAGGCTTCTTCTTACCATCCCCCTGAAGACGAAGAGGGCGAATTAATGACTGCAGATGCAGAATCTGCTCCAGTGATGGACCCTCCTAAGTCTCCTGTATCGGAACAAAGAGGTATCAAAGAGAATCCGTCCCCTTCTCCTTCAGTATTAGTGTCACAAGCTGGTGATTTAGTCCCCAGTCCTACAACGGGACTTATGACTAAACCAGCTATTGACACAGATCTTCCTGAACCTTCCGCTACCCGGGATGATGAGGAGCGAGTTGATTATGAAGGCTCCTCGATTGGTGATGAAGCTGACGAAGATAGAGGTGGTGAGGATGCTGAAGTTAGCAACTTGCCAGGTGATGATGTGGAAGATGAAGAGCATAATTCCATGGATGACATAACCATTTTTGATGATGCTCCCAAGGCTCCATCTGATAAAGCATCTGGTTATACTTCTTTCTATCTCACCGGTAAGCTTAGTTTGTTTCGACTTATTCCGCACACTTTTTCCGCGTTCCGACCGTTTTTTCGCGCAAGTTCACCTACTCCTGGGACTACTTCTGCTGCTCCTTTAGAGCAAGAACCTGCGCCGGCGTCGACTCCTTTGCCAGAGCAACATTTACCTGGCTCATCCACGGTAGTTGCTTCACCGGCCACGTTGCTCGAGACTACAGTTGCGATTCCTCCTTTGGAACAGCAGCTCGTGCCGGTGTCAGCTCCTGTGCAAGAGCAGCCTCTACCTGCCTCATCTACTGTAGCCACTTCGCCTACCGCATTGCTGAAGATCTTACTTACTCCAACAGAGGCATGGCCAAGCACATCTCAGGCAAGGGCGATGATGGCTTTGACCTCAAGCCCCTCACAATTGAATGTTTCTACCGCTTCTACAGCTTCAGCGCCAGGATCCCCTGCACCAATGTTGATGGCTAGAGGGGCATCTTCGGCTGCGGTTTCCAGTCTCGCCGACGCACCTGAATTTCTTCAGATCTCTCTGGTATATCTAAATAGCCTCACGAAGACGGTGGTTGAATACATGGTGAATGACCGGGGAACTTTGAACTCCTTTCGACCTCTTCTGGAGGCAGGCTTGAATGGAGTTAGGAGTGTGGGCAACACTCAGTGGTTCGAACGCTGTTCAGAAATTATTCTTCATTTGGAAGATCAATTACAGCGTTTCAAAACATTAGGCCACCAAGAGCTTCAGCCGCAAATCATGTCCACTTTGGCTGGTCTTCAGGTCGCCGAAGTAGCTCGCCGAGAAGCGATGGAACGGGACTTAGCTGAGAAAGAGCGTCAGATTACAGAGCTTCGTGAGCGCAACATTCGGAAGCGAGAAGAATTAGAACGCTCAACTACTTCAATGAATTTGCTTCGGGACAGGCTTGTTGAAGCTGAAGCCGAAGTCTTACGACTGAAGGCTGAACTTTCTCGCGAAGAAGGCATTGTCAATATCCTTAGTACCCAGAATGCAAACGGTACTTTGGAATATCATTCACAGGCCCAAGCCGTAACACAGGCCAGGAACGAAGTGGCGGCCATCGTCATACCCAGTGAGGATGAACTCTGGGCAAAGGCTGAAGCCATGGTGCGAGCTACTCACAAGGAGGAGTTAGCTGAAGTTAAGGCTCAGCTTATCTCTTTTGTTTTAATGCGTGAGTAAATTTGGTTTTTGTAATGTTCTTTTGACAAGAACAAGTTTGTTTTGTATCACTTTCTTCTAATTCTTGAATAAAAAGTGATATTGATCCCTCATTGTTTCTTGCATTTGTCATGTTTTGATTTTAAATAACAAATCACGAGAAACGCCCGAGGTGCATTCATGACCTAGTATAGATCTCCGGGATAGCCTGGATTTAGAAAGTTTCCTTTATTATCGTTTAAGATAACTCTAGAGAACTTCACAACGTTGAGGATAAATGTTAAATCATTCTCCCACAACAGAGCTAAAGAGTAGAATTCTTCATGTGTTATTTTGACTTTGAACACTGAAAGAAGTCTGTAAGCGCCAGAGGTGTAATTTTAACTTGGCGTGGACTTTTTTCCTGTGGGGAGATCCCAAACTTTTCCTTATTATCACTAAGGATAGTTCTGGAAAGTACTTAATCCATTGGGAGTCTTATGAGAACACCTCTTATATAGCGGGGTAAAAAGAGTTAAAATAAGAGGGTTTAGACTGTTAGAGGTGCGAGGTTAACATAACAGAAAAGGACGCTACGATCGGAGCAATTTTGAGGACTTATCGCTCTATTGGAGAGAGTCGATAAGCTAGTTTTGGTCAGAGGTGTAATTTTAACATGACAGTAGAGAGATTGCGATCGGAGCAATTTTGAGGACTTATCGCTCTATTGGAGAGAGTCGATAAGTTGGTTTTTGTCAGAGGTATAATTTTAACATGACAATAGAGAGATTATGATCAGAGCAATTTTGAGGACTTATCGCTCTATTGGAGAGAGTCGATAAGTTGGTTTTTGTCAGAGGTGTAATTTTAACATGATGTCTGTGGGGAAAAATCCTTTTGTGTCTTGCTGGGGAGAATTACTAAGTGTTTTGTAATACTTGTGATTTGAACAAGATTTTGGGAGTTTTATTACCCCACTGACAAGGAGTTGACAACTGATTATTTATTGCTCTATTGAAGAGAGATAATAAATTGACAATAATCTGAGTGATTTTGAAGACTTATCGTTCTGTTTATGAGAATCAATAAGTAGATTCTGACAGAGGAGTTATAGCCACGCTGGTATTTTGTGCCAGCTAAACTCAAACTCTGTGGTGATGACGATTGTTTAGGGTGTAATATTAACCCAATGAGGATTTAGATTCTGCTGAAGAGTAACAGAGGTTTTGGTTAACATCCTGTTAAGGGGGTTCATGCCTTTGAGGATTTAGAAGAAAGGCAACGCTAAGATGACCTTCTCGTTTGAGGTTCAAAACGCGAGGTTGCAGACCCTTGTAACGCTGGCTTGAGCCTTGTGCTTAGGCATTTGAACACGGTAGTGAGCTTCGCGTTTTGAAAATGGTTGGGATTCTTTCCTAGAATCCCGTGCCATCTCAATAGCTTGACGGCTGTTATAAATAGACTTGCGTGGTCACGTTAAGAGTCACTTGACTCTCAAAATTTTCGGCTATTTCCAAGAACGAGAACTCTCGTTTGATTTCGGTGAGATCTCCGACGAACTCTGTCTTCTTCATTCAAAAATGTTTCTTCCGATCGACTGTGTTGATGGCGCCACGGAGAATGGGTTCGAGCTCCAGGAAAGTTGCCGGAGCGACTTCCGAAACGCCGTCGGTTGAGGTCGCCACCGCCGTTGCAGGGGCCTCCCTGTCGTGGTGAGTGTTGACTGAAACAACTTGCCTTAGCAAGTTCTCTGAAAACCCTAGATGGGTTCTTGATAACGAGGAAGATGACTCGTTTCTGTTCAATGAAAACGCGGAGTTGGGACTCCATGTGGGTCTTGACTCTTGCATTCAAGTTTTTCAACACGAGGTTCGACCCTCGCGTTTTGAGTTTCTGACGCGGGGCTCAACCTCCGTGTCTGAAATTTTCGACACGAGGCTTGACTCTCTCGTTTTGAGATTTATGATTCTGTTTTTATGTCAGTAACTTGTTTTCGGCCACTAACTTCTGCTTTTGATTGTGCAGTGCTTTTCCCAAACGTGTCACTTTCGCAAGAGCACCATTTTGGGTATATTGGCGGACCTGACACGGATGAAGTCTTCAGTCTCCAAGACAGAATTCCACTGTGTACTCTCTCTAACTCGGAGATGACGGACATGATTAAATTCCCCAGATGTTCTACTCTCAGGATTCTGATTACTGATATAGACATGGAGACCCCTACTGGTCGTGTCTAATTTCCCAAACCGACGTTCATATTCGGAGATCGTATACCAATTGATGATCACCTCATATATGCAGAAGATTCAAAGATGTTGCAGAGAATTGATGATCGTCTTTTCTTCCTTCCAAACATGAAGAGGATGTACCCACTCTCTTACTTTTTGAATGCAAGCTGTCGTCGGGGTCTGACTTTCGACATAGTCAAAGAAAAGGAGAATGTGTCGCTTGGATCTGGTCGGCGAGCTCGTACACAAATCGGGGGGCAACTCAAGGGATTGAGCCCTGGTTTATTTGAGAAGAAGGATCAGGTTCTAAGGATGCCACGTCCAGCTAACATCTTTATTCGTCAATTCCTTACAACTCAGGGTGAATTTTCTACCCAGATGTTCAGATCCCCTGGATGGGTTTGTTCCGGAGAAGGAGGTTAGTGGACCCGCATGATTGACTTCGTTCTTGAGGAACTTAAGGAGTCGCTCGCTCAATCGGGTCTCACGGTTCCCGTGTTAGCTACTCGACGGGGTGTCGTGCAGAGTTATCACAACTTCTTTGCTATGTTGGAGAAATATAACCCTGACAGCTGCACGTTCTTCACACCTACAGGGGAGTTAGGTTTTGCTCTCTATGAGATGCAAGCAGTGTCGAGGTTATCGCTTAGAAAAACGCCCTATGAGGAGTTCATCCCCACCACCAAGGAGCTTTCCTTACTGAAGGCGGCTCACCCAGAAATTTACGCTACTTTCTGGGAGTTGATGTGTCACTTTCACATATGTGCCCAAGTCTTTGGGATGCGTGGAGGGGGCATTATGCATACCACGTGGGCGGAATACCTTTTTCAGAACATAAACCGGAAAGACGTAGCCGTATCTCGCGTTGCGGCTATCTCTCCCAAGGAGGCCAAAGCTCGGATTAAGGCTTCTAATGTTACCTACAAAACAGAGCATGCAGAAGATGATTTCGAGGCTGGTGTCGAGTTTGAAAGTTTCCACCACCAAGCCACAGTCCCTATTTCTGACACGGCTCTTCTTGCGGGCTTCTTAATGGTTTGGTTGAAGCGGTGCGTAGTACCGTCAAAACTAACTGAGGCGATATTAGTTGAAGTTGTGTACCTAGCTACTTTATTAGTGCATGGGAGACCTGTGAGTCTCCTTACTGCTATGGTCGGCTGCATGTAGAATGGCCTGAGGATGTTGACCTCAGAACTTCTCAGCGCTTCAGAAATTAAAACTACCAAGAAGAAAGCCAGGAGAACTCCTCCACTACGTATACCAGTGCCGTATACATGCTTGGTGGCCTGGTTCGTGCTACATTGTCCCTCATTGATGACGGGAGTATACGAAGGTGATGACACTTATATTCCCTTTGTACAGAGATTGGAGTCGGCCATGTAGACTCATTCTTATATAGTCAGGGCTCGACAACTCCTATCTCGGGAAGACAATTATTGGATTTTCTGTTACGCTCCTAACTTTGATGGAGCTGACGTAGAAAACGCCCTCTTCATGGACTTGCTTTTTGAGGGCTCATCTTCTTTGGAAGAGGGCACATTTAGCTGGTTCCTTATGATCAGGTTGGGCTACCTGGTCTATCGTTTGCGGGAGAAGTGTATCATCGAGCCTTACATGCCTTCTAGATTTGCTAGGCAATTCGGATATGACCAGCTTTACGTTGGCAATCCTAACCTGGCATTAGCTCAAATTGGGAACTTGTATGAAGGAGCTCGCGCATGGTATTTCTTTTCCGTCGGGGGAACCCATGCGTAATTTACTTTACCCAACTTGCCGCCCGGTTGTTCTACCGTTGCAGATTTTCACAACTGGTTTGGAGAAGTTTCCCAAGTCCCTGACTATGATATTTACACCTCATGCATGAGATTCGGGAGTTGTATCGTTCGAGGAGCAGGTCTTCGAATACTCGTTTGCCGGGATAGAAGAGTATCTATCCTGTGAACAGGAAGCAACCGGAGCCGTTGAAGTTCCTATAGAGTTGTCAACCATAGAAACTTCTGAAGAAGAGGTTTCTAAGGGGATCAGAGAGGGAAAACTGATTGCTGATTCTCCCAGAGAACGGACAACTGAAGAGATTCCTGCAGAAACGCCTGTTTCTGAACCTCGCTCTTTAAGATCGGGTAAGAAGGCTCTTTTTGCCGCTGAGCAAGGCAAGTATGACAGGAGGGTTCGTAAACGATTGCCCATCGTGGCCAAAACTTCGAAAAGGGCTAAGTTGATGGGGGATGCGATAAAATCGGCGCGTACTGTATCTCCTGAGAACAGAGAGGATATTACGCTTCCAGTCGCTGCTCCTAGTCTAGAAACGACAACCGGTGGGCAGGAAGCGGCCATATCAGGCTCAGCGTCAAATATGGTCAAAAAATTATTATCTGAAGCCACGCACACCCCTACTCGCACTGATTATGCGAATTGTTTTATTTATCCAACTGCTCCAGCTCCCAGCTCAGAAACTTTGAGAGAGCTCATCGAACAACTAGAGCGTTGGATGCAAATGACTATCGACGTTGTTAGCCTCGGAGGTGTGAGCTTCAAGGTTTTTGAACCTCACCTGCTAGAATGTCTCGCCAAGATTAGGAACCAGGGGAATGCATTATGGACTGAGAATTGTCGCGAGAGCATCATTATTTTGGAGTATGAGCTGGAGTTCCTTTCCATACTGCAACGCGACGACATAGGACCAGAAGTGGATCGGGCTCTTTCTGAGGCCAGGGCTTTGAAAGCACAACAGCAAGAGGCCCTTCAGAAGAGTTTATCTAAAATAGAATCTCGTCTTGCTCACCTGCGTGGGGAACATATCCAAGTACAAGGGGACATGACCAATCTTGCTGTGGGTCTCCGGGATACTGCAGCAGAACTTCGAGTCTTTTGACTCCTCTCGGCCTTCTTCCTTCGGATTAGTCGTCGATTGACTCCTCTCGGCCTTCTTCCTTCGGAGGAAGCGTTCGGCTTGTTCCCCTCGGACCTTCAAGTCTTTCCAAGTATTGGACGGTGCTGTCCCTATTGCTTCCAACACGTCCAATGCGAGGTTGTTGTGGCAAGTTTGGAGGATGAACTCCTCAGTGATCGGGTCCCGGCAATTTAACGCTTTGTTCCGGAACCTTTTGACGAAGGTTTCGACTAACTCCCCGTCCTTTTGTTTCTCGTTGAGCAACGTTCCGATGGATATCTCGGTGTCGTCGTCGAAGAAGTTAGCGAGGAATTTTGTCTCCATATCGTCCCAGCTGCTCACGCTACCTGGCTTGAGGCGGCGGTACCAATCGAAGGCGGCTTCACGAAGAGTGCTAACGAATGACCGCACCATCAGAGGCTCATTGTCGGAGATAATACCCAGGTGCGATTTGAAATAAATCAAATGCTGAGTGGGGGAACCTTTCCCATCGAACGGCATGAAGTTGATTAGACTAAACTTTGCCGGATAGGGGATTGAATCCCACTCCCTTGGGTATGGACAAGGAATGCCCGTTTTCTTCACCTCTTGAGCTGACATCAAGGTATTGATTTTGCTCTCAAGGCTTTTGATCTTCAAGTTTTCACCTGTATCTTTGTTGGCATCCTCATTACCACCCCCTGCGTTGATGGGAGGGTCATCGGCATTGCGAGTTTCATCCGTATCCGTATGTTCAACTTCTTGAACAACCTGATTACGGTGGCTTGGTTCGCCTTGCTGGTTCCTCAGTGCCTGGATTTGCTGCTCATGCATCTCCCTCATGGTCTGCATGGCCATCTGCATTTCGAGCCTGAAGGTCTCCTGTTGTTTGGCCATGGCTTCTTCAAGCATCTTGGCCACTTGTTCCGCGCTTATCATGAATGACTCGCGGGGTTCTCCTTCGCTGGATACAGTGTTGTCAGATGCAACCGCAGAGCAAGCATCCGACTCTTCATCTTCTGAAGGTAATCTTATCCGAACCCTCCCATACGTTCTTTGTGAGATGGCTCCAAACTGCAAACGGGTTAGACGCCGGGATGCTTTCAGAATTGACTCGAGATCATCCCGTGCCAATGTCCCCTTGTTGGTCATATTAGCGGTGACCCTCGGGCATTCTCCGTCTTCAACCAACGCTCTCCTTCTTCGGAAACGTCTAGGCCTTGACTTTGGCGTCTCAGTGCTGAGCCTTTCGAACACCGAGACTCTTTCGGGGACCGTCTTAGTGCAATTACACTGAGACAATACTGCCCGAATGAGTTTGGAACAGGGGCACTGAGTTTCGAGCCTGCGAGGACTTCTCTTTCTGGCTCTGTTCGTACCCCCGGCACGATAGTACAGCTCGTCCGTATGAAAGTCGGAGCAACCTATCGCGTGTTGGTACGATTTCCCAGGTATAACGTTATCGTCATCGGACGACAATGTTTCCTTCTGGGGGCGAATTGCCTTCTTTGGGCTTTCGAGAGTCACGCGTCTTGAAACGCGCCTTTGTGGGCATGAATTCTCAACGGGCTCCCGAACCTCGATGCGCAAATTGATGCGCGCAGCAGCCTTGAACTCCTCGTCATGCTGAAAGTGACAACGACCCCCAGCATGTTGATTCGTTCGGGGCTCTCTCATCGGGCCCAAACGATCTTGAATTAGAGCTTTGCCTCTTTCATCGGGGATTGGACCGAGGCGTTCCAAAATTGACCTCCTTCTTCGGGATGGTTCCGCAGGATCTCCCGAAGCAATTGTAGGGATCATCGGCGATTTGAGTTGGCTCGCCGGAGATTGAACCTGCTTCGAAGGCTGTAATGATTGTGCCTTAACCTGAATCGCCGTTTCAGATTTCGGCCTCCATACTTGGCGGGTTGGGGGCGGTTTCTTTGCCACCTCCTTCTGCAACCTTCTACGGGCTTCTTCAATTTGAGCCCGTGCCTGCGCTGATAGTGCGCGGCGCTTGCGAATGCGCTCCTCCAGCGTTGATCGGTTCCGTTTGACGCGGATCCATTCGTCCGTCGGCGGCTTGGAGGAGTTGCCATTCATCGGTTGTTGAGGCCGTTTACCTCTTTTGCTCTTCAGATCCGCCTTGTAACAGACTCCGTCCACGGATTCCATCACCTTTGTGAATTGTTTCGCAAGCCGTTGACGTTGCCTTTGGCGGGCTCTCTTCGAGAGAGTCATCACGCCTTCTACGGCAGAAGAGTTGGCCAGAGCAGATCCGACCTGGTTGGAGGTTGGTGGAGCTTCACCCAATGCAACTTCGGCATCAATTGGGGTGAGATCTTCGTTGGTATTCTCAACTTCTTCATACCAACGGATCTTTCTCCTGGAGGGGGACTTCTTGGACTTGCGAGGGGAGGTAGATCCGGACGAGGATGACAAATACTCCTCGAACTTTTGTTGGTCGAATTCATACTCGACCTCCTCCTCGACCGGGATCGGGATCCGCGGCTGCGACGCGCCGATCTCGTCGGCGAGATCGGTGGCTCCCACTGTGGTCGCCAGATTGTTCGCGGGAAAATTCGTGTCTTTCTTCATTGATATCATTGCTATCTTAGTTAACAAATTTATGCGTTACAAAGATCCGGTCTTTTTATAAGATCCGGTTACAACGAAAATCAAAAAAAAGAAAAAGAAAGATTACAACTTTGTTTCCTTTTATGTCGAACGAATCGCGAGGTCCTGTTTTGCGGTCACTCGCTTTGGTGGGTTCTTTGCCTGCGCCGGGGTTAATCCGTGGACCACCGCGTGATCTCGATCCGGTCGGATCTACACGATATGACGGGTACTATTCCACCAAGGGAATAATAGCCGGGAGGGATTGTTTCACCAAGGAAACAACCGCTCGATGCTCGGGATCTAAGAACCAAGCTTAGATCCGGAGTGTGATCGTGTAGATCTCGGATCCGATTCTCTCGAACTCCTGCCTTATTTGACGTTGACGATCGCCGAGCACCGGATCTGGAAGTCCAAGCCTTCAAGCCTTCAAAGTTGAGATCTTTTTTTAGATCTGAGTTTTTAATCCAGCAGGGCTTCGCCTCCTCCAAAATCCAACCTTTGAAACAAATGAGCACAAGGCCTATTTATAGGCGCTCGAAACTGTGCCCCGGGCACAGAACTGGGCCGGGCCACCTGTGGGTGGCTCGGCCTTAGCCGAGCCACCTATGGGTGGCTTGGCTTTGGCCGAGCCCCCTTAGGTGGGTTTTTCCGTCGTTTCGTTGTTCCCCGTTGTTTCCGGTTCTGTGTTGTTCGGACGTGATTCGGTTTGTGGTTGACTTGGTTTGGAATCGACTTGTTAACTTGATTCCAAATATGGTAGTTAATCCGCTTCTGAGTTCGAGTCCGAAACCGATCTTGATTCGATCGTGGTTCATCCGAGTCCGTTCTTGGTTGGACGACTCGTTGACTCCCCGAACTGTTGGATTGATTCCGCACGCGAATGAATTCGTTGATCGCGTGCACTTTGTTGACCTCGTCGCCTCGTCACTCAATGGTTCGTTGATTTGTCAAATCACCGTGTCGAGCTGTGTTGCGGGACTTATAGGCAATTTTATACGCCTACACAGTTCACCATCCTATTAAGGCATGCTACGCTCTCAAGGATAAGATCCAATTTTTAATTGATGTCGGAGTCATCACTATGAAGCAACCTAAGAAGAAGAAGGTAGGTGCGAATACAGTGTCTATTAGCTTCGGATCTGTTCCTTTGAACTGGTTTTAGCCTGAGCCAATAATAAACGCGACAGTGAAGACCGTGAACGACGATCCTCACAAGCAACGCCAGAAAGGACTTGTGCCACACACAGCTCCAAATGGCGAGATTCTTTGGGTTCACCCCGATCTAATTGGAGAAGAACAATGAACTGGATCCTCTTCCAACAAAAAGTCAAAAGAAAAAGGCAAGTCTTGTTGTGGAGCTGCAGCCATTCCATAAGGAGATGACGAAAGTATTCCTACGTTCCCATTATCCGAAGATGAGCAAGAGGCCTTTACTACCAGGAGTGGGAATGAGTACCACTTCAAATATCCGAATGCCTCCGAGCAGTTAGCTGAACAGGGGGTGACCAAAGCTATTCCCTCTAAGACATTGGCGGAGATGAGGGTGATCACGACCACAGTGGGAGTCGAACCCCAATCTAATTGGAGATGAACACTGTGGTCGCCAGTTTTTTTTCGCTGAAAGTTACCTTCATTGCTGAATTCATTATAATATTAATTGTTTATAAAGAATTCAAATTTTCAACAAAAGAACATAAAAGGTTACAACTTTTTCGAAAATAACACAAGATCCATTCGTCGTTTCTTGCTTGGGTGGGTCTTTAGCCGGTGACGGGGACGTCGATATCCGTAGACTACCTGACAATCAGATCAGATCTAGAACTCCGTTGATTTGCGAGGGAATCTAGAAGCAGAAGTGCTTATCTCGATAACGGCGAGATAATTGCTCTTCTTAAGATTATCGCCACGGGATAATCCTAAGGAACGAACACGGATGATGCAGATCTGAAGAATCTCTCTCTCTCTTGCGTTGAAGAACTCAATCAATCTTCAGTCCGACAGAGCTTCGCCAATTCTCCAAAATTCCAGATCTGAAAAAATAAGGGTCTGGGGCTGTATTTATAGGCTCCAAGGAAGTTCAGGCAGTTAAAACCGCATAACGGCAGATTTTTAGGGCTGGAGACACCCCAGGATGTCTCAGGGTGTCTCGGCCTGAGCCGAGACACCCTTGGGTGTCTCGGCCTTGGCCGAGACACCGTGGGGTGTCTCGCTTGTGCCGAGACACCTCGGGGTGTCTCAACTCAGGCTGAGACGCTTCTTTTCGCATGTTCATCCGTTTTCACCGTAACTTCTTCATCCGGACTCGGATTTGAGTGACTCAAAGTGCGTTGGAAAGCCGACGAGGAATTCTATAAGCTCTGATGATTAGATCATTATGGATTAAGCTGGGATAGGAGCGTTGTTTCACCTTTTATAAGCGACGTGGATCTCCCGATCAATTTATATCTTTGTTATTCTGAAACTCCGTTATTTCTCGTAGTTCGTCGATCCATTTTGAGCATTCGTCAATGTTAATCAGGCTTCTGTAACTTGGATAGTGACGTTCGTCGTCTTTTCTTAACACAAAGCTGTTCATGGAGACCTATAGGTAATTTTCGATGCCTACACAAGTTACCGGAAGAGGTCTAGTTTGGCCATCCTGCTGATTATTCTAATTTGAGAGTAATTAGTTGTCTTGCATATGCACATATAGATCAGTAGAACCTAGATCTAAAAAACATATTTTTATTAGTTATGCCTCTGGAGTGAATGAATATAGGTTATTGCACCCTGATCCTAAATCACCTAAATTTATGATTACAAAAATATAATATTCCATGAGTTTGCTATGTTGCTTCCAAAAGAAAATACTGCTATTGTTCCTTATGATGCAGGTGCTACACATAAGACTACTAAAGAGCAGGTAGAGTTCGAGATAGGTTATTATAATTTAGATCAACAACCAGCTGTTCGTTTACCGAAAATAATATGAAAATAAAAATTATAGTAGAAGATGATGCTTAAAGTATTGCAAAAGGCAAGAAAAAAAGATTGATAAATCCACCTCAGAGATATACAGTTTCAACCATTGCATATGCATTGTAAATAACTGAAGGGATAGATATGTCGATGAAACTACTACCAGTAACTAAGTTCAAGCTTTGCTTGCACTTACTTTATGTCAAAGAATATTGAGGCGCCATTAAGGCACATTTGCAGAGGCATTGGCAATACACTACCGAGAAAGTCGAGAACTCATTCGAGTTGTTGATTCATGATGGAGATTTATTGAAATTATGCCTCAAAATCCTCTGATTGTTCAATTCAGCCAATGGATCATCAATCTCAAGTGGAGATCATCGATGGTCACTTTGATCATCGATGTATTATAGTATTCAATCGGAGAAAACAGAAATAGCATTATGAACCATCGATGGATTACAGGGAACCATCGACGAACTATAGGAGATTATTGATAGTTGTGTTTGACCATCGATGGTTATGAGCCGATTGCATTTTTTGATGATTTAATCTTAGCCATTCGCTTTTCTTTTGATCTCCAACTCCTACTAAGTTTCAAATAACTCTTTCTTGATCTATTGTTGTCTCCTATATATTAAAATAGAGAGTATTTAGATTTAGGGTTTTATACTCTATTCTCTTTTGATGGTGGAATTTCACTAATGCCTTTGCCGTGGACGTAGCTGAAATTGGATAAAACACGTAAATCTCTATCTTTACGATTGCTTGTCCTTTATTCTCGTGCTTGTTTTTCTGGATTATTTTCACTTTATTGTGCACTTGTTCTAACAAGAAGGCATCTTGTTGACTTTCTACGAGGAAGGAACACAATGGGAACTAAGCACATGGATGAAGGATTGGATAGTGAACAATTTAATGTCCACGACAAGTGGCAGTTCGTAGTCAGATTCATTAATTATACATGTATACATTACTAGCCGAGGGCAACTTGTTGATTTTATAATAGGAAGGAACACACGGGGCTAAGCACATGGTGTAGGCGTCAAAAATTGCCCATAGGTCCCCGCGAACGGCTTGAAGCTAAGAGAAGACGATGAACGTCACTATTCGAATCACGGAAGCTTGATTGACGTCGACAAACGCTTGAAGTGAATCGACAAACTATGTGAAGCAACGGAATTTCGGAATAACGAGAATACGGACTGATCGGGAGCCCCGCGACGTTTACAAAAGGCGCATCGCTCCTCGTGTCTCATTTATTCTACAGATGATCCAATCATTGGAGCTTATAGAATTCCTCATCGGCTTTCCAACACACTTTGAATTGCTCAAATCCGAGTTCGGACGAAGAAACTACGGAGAAAACGATCGAGTATGCAAAAATATGTCTCAACGAAAAGTTGAGACACCCCGAGTGTCTCGGCCAAGGCCGAGACACCCCAGGGTGTCTCGGCCCAAGCCGAGACACCCTAGGGTGTCTCGGCCCAGGTTGAGACACCCAAGGGTGTCTCCAACGCAGAATTCGCCCCTGAGGTGGTTTTAACCGCCTGTTACCCCCTGGAGCCTATAAATACAGCCCCGGAGCCTCATTTTTTTCAGATCTGCAATTTTGGAGAATTGGCGAAGCCCTGTCAAATTGAGGAGTGAAGATCCACAAGTTTTAGAGAGGAGGAGGAGAGATCAGATCGAGTTCGTCGGCATAAAGAAGAGGAACTCATCAGATCTGCATCGCCCGTGTTCTTTCCTTAGGATTATCCCGTTGCGGTAATCTTAAGAAGAGTGATTATCTCGCTTCGCCGAGATAAGAGCTACGGTTTCTCGATCCCTTCACGGATAGACGAAGCTCTGCCTAATTTTTCAGCAATCAGATCTGATCGACGGTGGTCCACGGATATCAACATCCCCGTTACAGGCTAAGATCCCACGCAAGCAGAAGACCGATAAACGATCTCTGCGCTGTTTGAAGAGAATTGTAATTTTGTATTCATTGTGTAAAAGTCTTATGAAAAGACTAATTTTTGTTTTCGTTGTAAACATCTGAAGTTTGTAATGAACACGGCAATGAATCAATCAATTTTCTCCCCAAACAAGCTGGCGACCACAGTGGGAGCCAACAGCCTCGTTACCGAGACTGTCGTGACGCAGCCGACGATCAAGATCCCAGTGCTCGAAGAGGTCGAATACGAATTCGACCAGCAGAGATTCGAAGAATATATTTCCTCCTCCTCCTCCAGATCTGCTCTTCCTCATAAGCGCAGGAAGATCTCCTCCTCCCATAAGATCCGACGGTCTCCAGATCTGAAGACCCAAGAAGTCGATCTCCTCGCCGTCGCTGCTACAGCTGCACCTTGCAACGATCCATCGGCCAGATTCGTAGATCTGAACTCCTTCACGATCAAGGAGTCGACTACTGAAGGCGCGCCAACTCTATCAAAGAGAGCACGTCAAAGGAAACGCTAACGCCTCGCGCGCCAATATGCTAAGGCTTTGGATCAGGTGGATGGACTCCATTGCCAAACAGATCGGGAGTTCAGAAAGCACCAAGTGGCTAATCTGTCGCCACGACTAGCATCGGAATCCTCCTCCCAACCACCTACTAACGAATGGGTTCGTGTCAAACGAACTCGTTCAACTCTCGAGGAGCGAATCCAGAAGCGTCGTGCCTTGCTTGCGCATGCCCGGACCCTTATGCGAAAAACACAGGAAATGCAAAAGGCTGAGGCAGTTAAGAGATCGCCGAGATCCAAACAAGTTTGGATGCTAAAAACCAAATCAGAGCCTAAGGCAAAAGCAGGCGACGTTGCTCTCCGGCCTTTGTCAACTCCAGATCCTACTCCCGCACCTCCGATGAAGCCCTATGACGACTTGGATCTCCTTATATCTAGAGTCCTATTGAAGGATCGCATCGGTTCTCTACCCGATGATCGAGGAAAAGCGCCTGTTCAGGAGCGCTGGGGACCATTAAAGGAACCCCGAGCAAACATCCATACCGGGGGTCGTACGCGACCTCCTAACAAATTAATTTTTATAACAGCCCGCTTGGAGGTACGTATAGAAAACCAGGAGCCCGTTAAGGTTTCACCCTCACAAGGGTGTGATTCCAAACGTGTGACTCCTGTAGATGCCAACAAGACGATGTTTACTCAGATGAAAACGAGACAGATAGAAGAATGCGTTATACCTGATAATTCATGTAAACAGCCGATAGGTTGCTCTGACTGCGACGTCGATGAGTTGTACTATCAGGCTGGGGGTACGAAATAATCTCGAAAGAAAGGTACCCGGGAAGCGGACTCTTACTGTCCGTACAACAAAATTATCAGGGTAGTATTATCAGCGTGTAGCTGCCCCAAGACCGCTCCACGGAGGGTCTCGATATTAGAGAGTATCTTCGCAGAAGCATTGAAACCCAAATCAAGGCGTTTTAACAAGAGGCGATCAGCTAATCGAGATGATGAACTTCCAACATTCACCATCAATATGGTCGATAAGGGGAAGTCTCCGATTACTTCTAACCTCGATTTCTCCCCAGGAAAGAGAGTCAATTCGGGGATAGCCCAACTAATGTCTCGATTTTAATTGGAAGCCGTCGGGCCTGAACAATCCGTAGCCATCGCCAACATGACTGATAAGAGGAAATCTACCCGACCTTCTGATTCGGACCCCCTCATATCACATCGTTTAACTCGGCTACGTGCAGGGACTACTAGACGTAGAGATTATTTGAGGATGACCAGAGGACTATCCTCGGACGATGAAGCGTCAGACGCTTGCTCGGCAGTCGCTTCAGAAGCCACCGTATCCAGTCCCGGACAATCTCGTGAGGTGTTTATGATCAACACCGAGGAAGTAGCCAAAATGGTTGAGGATGCTTTAGCTAAGCAGAAAGAAGCATGCAAGATCGAAGTGGAAATGGCTATGCAGGAGATGAGACAAATGCACGACCAACAAATCCGAGCTTTGTCGAATCAGTTAGGCGAATCCAGTTGTCGCAATAATGATAGCCAAGCAGTTAGCGATTCAGACGTGGATGAATACATCAATGTCGATGATCCTCCCATTGATCAGAATGCTGGGGGTGGCCCCACTAAAAACAAGGACGCTGGGGGTGATCCCACCAATGATGACAACGCCGGGGGTGGCCATGTTATTTCTCTTAAGAATCGTCCAGAACCCGATACAAGCGACGATGAGAAAATAAAAGATCTCGAGAGAAAAATCAACGCTCTGATGTCTGATCGAGAGGTGAAAAGGACTGGCATTCCGTGTCCTTACCTGAGAGAGTGGGATTCGATCCCGTATCCGGCGAAGTTCAACCTGATAAACTTCATGCCGTTTGACGGGAAGGGTTCGCCCACTCAACATCTGATCTATTTCAAGTCCCACTTAGGTATGATCTCTGGCAATAAAGCCTTGATGGTTCGGTCATTCGTTGGTACCCTTCGCGGGCCCGCCTTCGATTGGTACCACCATCTCAAACCCGGAAGCATCACTAGCTGGGAGGACCTGGAGAGCATGTTCCTTGGTCATTTCTTCGATGATGACGCTGAAGTGTCGATCAGGACACTCTTCGATGAGAAACAGAAAGACGGAGAGTCGGTGGGTACCTTCATCAAACGCTTCCACAATCAGGCAATGAACTGCAAGGATCCCGTCACTGAGGAATTCGTCTTGCAGACCTGTCATAACAATTTATCCATTAACATCTTGGACGTTATGGGAGTAGAGCCGCTCAATACCTAGAAGGAGTTGAAGGTGCGCGGAGAGCAAGCCGAACGCTTCCTCAGAAAAAAGAAGATCGAAAGAAGCCAACAGTCAATGCTTGTGGTTGCTAGTGATAATAATCAGACGTCACAACAATAACCTCAAAAACAGCAGAGGATTCTAAATGCAAGACTCCAAAAAGAGTACTCTTTTAGGGATGAGGAAGTTCCGAATATTTTCGAGTACCTCCTGAATAACGTTGAGATTGATCTGCCACCTATTAAAGACCAGGAGGAAGCTAAGAAAATTACGGACCCAAACTACTGTGCATACCACAGGAGAGTTCTCCATCCTACTGAGATTTGTTTCGGCTTAAAGAATAAGATTCAAACTCTAATCGACTCTGGCGCCATAAAGCTAGAATAAGCCGAATGATGGTGCAACACTCCGAAGAGTATACGAGTATAAACTGCTTCTCAACACTCCGAAGAGTATACGAGTATAAACTGCTTCTCAACATTCCGACAAGTATAAGAGTATAAACTGCTTCTCAATCCTCCGACCGGTATAAGAGGTTAAACTGTTTCCTGATACTCCAATAGGTATATGAGTCTAAACTATTTCCTAACATTGACGGGACGTTCCTGGAGAATTTTATACGTAATATTCTTAAGGATAACCCGATCATGCAACCGAATGCAATGATAGACCTAGTTTCACGAAGAAAGCTGGGGGTGGATGATTCATGTAACGGGAAGTTCCCGGAAGAATTTTTACATGTAATTTTCTTAGGGATAACCCGATTATTACGAATAAAGTGATAAACACTAAACTTTTACTATGATTTCCGAACACTCTTTTGCTGAGACGAGATTCGATCACTTCATTGGATTAATCTTCCCTCACAAAACTCTCATTGGTGTTCGACGACTCACATTCTTCCACAACCAAAATCCCCTCGTGATTCCTTCCATGAACGAGAGGTCCACAAGTTGAACGATCAAACCTTTAAATAGTTAGGGTCGTCTCAAACTTTCATCTTGGTCAAACTTTTAAACAGTTAGGACCACAACCAAAATCCCCTCGCGATTCCTTCCATGAACGAGAGGTCCACAAATTGAACGATCAAACCTTTAAACAGTTAGGGTCGTCTCAAATTCTCATCTTGGTCAAACCTTTAAACAGTTAGGACCACAACCAAAATCCCTTCTCGATTCTTTCCATGAACAAGGGGTCCACAAATTGAACGGTCAAACCTTTAAACAGTTAGGGTCGTCTCAAATTCCCATCTTGATCAAACCTTTAAACAGTTAGGACCACAACCAAAATCCCCTCTCGATTCCTTCCATGAACGAGAGGTCTACTTTCAAATTGAGCAATCAAACCTATAAAAGTTAGGATTGTTTCCAACTTCACTTAGTCAAACCTGCAGATAGTTAGGACTAAGATTGAGTTATCCCTTTCGATAAACGAAAGACTTCCATCGTTTCCTTTTTTAACCAAACCTATAAAAGTTAGGGTCGAGATTGGAATTTCCCCTCAATAAATGAGGAACTCTTTCTTGGATCAAGCAACCAATCCTATAAAAGTTAGGGTTGTTTGAATCCCTCCGATTCTCGGAGTGGAGATCTCACTCCTAGTTTCACCTTTCTGGATTCTGGGGGTGGAGATCCTACTTCGAGTTTCCTTTTTAACTGAAGATAGATTATAAAATTCTTCCTTTTTAGTGTTGGGAGATAGAATATAAAATTTTTCCTCTCCTATTTTGGATTCGTCTTTACCCTAAACAAGACCTGGGGACAGAATATAAAATTCTCCCTCTCCAGCATTGGGTTTGTCTTTACTTTGAGAAAAGACACAATTCTCAACTTTAAATCTGGCATTTCATGCACGAGGATTTTTATCCCGAATCCTAAGTAGGGATAAGTCAACGCCTAACACGCGTTGTCGGTTAGCCCTTAACCGTAAAAAGGACAAAAGCCCACATATTCGATATTATGGCAGGTTGTTATTAATAACATCATAATCCGTGTTTCACACGCACGGGGAACTTTATCTCGACTCCTAAATAGAGATAAGCTAACGTCTAACACGCGTTGCCGGTTTAGTCTTTCACCGATTGAAGAAGACACTAGAATTCTAGTCTGGGAAATTTTATCCCGAAGCCTAAGAAGGGATAAGCCAACGCCTAACACGCGTTGCCGGTTAGTCCTTAACCGTAAAAAAAAGACAAAAGCCCACATATTCGACATTGTGGCAGGTTGTTATTAATAACACCTTAATCCGTGCCTTACACGCGCGAGGAATTTTATCCCGAATCCTAAGTAGGGATAAGTCAACGCCTAACACGCGTTGCCGGTTTAGTCTTTCACCGATTGAAGAAGACACCAGAATTCCAGTCTGGGGACTTTTATCCTGAATCCTAAGTAAGGATAAGTCAGCACCTAACACGCGTTGCCGGGTAGTCTATTCCCGTGACAAAGATAAAGTCTACGTATTTAATATCGTAGCATCAAGTCTAAGGGAGTTCATTCCTTTAGCACAACGTCACATGCAGAACGGACTTTAAACAATCCGGATGTAAGCCCGATTCAAACGGTAATCGGTAAGAGCACGTCAAATCCATTGAGGGCTGAGGATTTGCCAAAAATCCTAAGTCAACGTCTGATACACGTCGCTGTTTAGTCTTTTCACAGGAGAAAGATGAAGTCTACGTAATCAATATCGTAGCACTAAAAGAGTTAACTCTTTTAGCTTAACATCACATGCGGAACGGACTTAAACAATCCGCGTGCTAGCCCGACTCAAACGGTAGTCGGTAAAGGCACATCAAACCCGTTGATGGCTGAGAATTTGCCAAAAATTCTATAAATACGAGTCATTGACGCATCAACTTTATTAGTTGGTCTCGTGACTTGAGCATCCAACAACTTCAGGATAAGATCCAAGATCCATATCTGTAGACGAAACAACTTTAATAGTTGGTCTGGCAGCCCTAAAATTTAAGACGCCACGCTCCAATACCTCAAGAGCTTAATCTGTGTATACTCCAGCAAACGCACGAGTATAAACTGTGTTAATGGTGGTTCAAAACCCTAAGGTCAACGCCGATCAACGCGTAATCCTAGGTCAACGCCAGTCGACGCGTTGCGATCAAAAGTCAACGTTCGACGTTCGAAACCCTAGGGCCAACACCGGTCAACGCGTAACCCAAGGTCAACGCTAGTCAACGCGTTGCGATCAAAAGTTAACGTTCGATGTTCAAAACCCTAGGGTCAACGCGTAACCCTAGGTCAACGCCAATCAATGCATTGCAAGTAAAAATTCAACGTACGACATTCAAAACCCTAGGGTCAACGCCGGTCAACGCGTAGCCCTAGGTCAATGCCAGTCAACGCGTTGCGATAAAAAAAGTCAACACGAGTCAACATATCATGACGGAGATAGTTAGTTCAAAGTCAATGGCACTAGCCAAAGTCAACTCATCAGTGTTAGATTCGGGATTTCGACGACGGCCAGACGATAAACGCAGCGCCGGAAGAACTTCAGCTATTCGTCAAATCATCGAATAGACTGAAAATCGAAGGAGTCAAGAATTGTAGCTAACTGCAGGTCCTTTATGCCGACTGAAGGCTGGACCAATCATATCCAAAATATTTCAGCCTCTTCTATAAAAGAAACGAGGCTGGAACACTTTGGAGGGGGTATCTGTAGGCGTCAAAAATTGCCCATAGGTCCCCGCGAATGGCTCGAAGCTAAGAGAAGACGATGAACGTCACTATTCGAATCACGGAAGCTTGATTGACGTCAACAAACGCTTGAAGTGAATCGACAAACTATGTGAAGCAACGGAATTTCGGAATAACGAGAATACGGACTGATCGGGAGCCCCGCGACGTTTACAAAAGGCGCATCGCTCCTCGTGTCTTATTTATTCTACAGATGATCCAATCATTGGACCTTATAGAACTCCTCATCAGCTTTCCAACGCACTTTGAATTGCTCAAATCCGAGTTCGGACGAAGAAACTACGGAGAAAACGACCGAGTATGCAAAAATATGTCTCAACGAAAAGTTGAGACACCCCGAGTGTCTCGGCCAAGGCCGAGACACCCAAGGGTGTCTCGGCCCAAGCCGATACACCTTGGGGTGTCTCGGCCCAGGTTGAGACACCCAAGGGTGTCTCCAACGCAGAATTCGCCCCTTAGGTGGTTTTAACCGCCCGTAACCCCCTGGAGCCTATAAATACAGCCCCGGAGCCTCATTTTTTTCAGATCTGCAATTTTGGAGAATTGGCGAAGCCCTGCCAAATTGAGGAGTGAAGATCCACAAGTTTTAGAGAGGAGGAGAGATCAGATCGATTTCGTCGGCATAAAGAAGAGGAACTCATCAGATCTGCATCGCTTGTGTTCGTTCCTTAGGATTATCCCGTTGCGGTAATCTTAAGAAGAGTGATTATCTCGCTTCGCCGAGATAAGAGCTACGATTTCTCGATCCCTTCACGGATAGACGAAGCTCTGCCTAATTTTTCAGCAATCAGATCTGATCGACGGTGGTCCACGGATATCAACATCCCCGTCACAGGCCAAGATCCTACGCAAAGCAGAAGACCGATAAACGATCTCTGCGCTGTTTGAAGAGAATTGTAATTTTGTATTCATTGTGTAAAAGTCTTATAAAAAGACTAATTTTTGTTTTCGTTGTAAACGTCTGAAGTTTGTAATGAACACGGCAATGAATCAAACAATTTTCTCCCCAAACACATGGTTGAAAGAACAGGTAGTTAATGAGCACACGGTTCAAGGAACATAGCCCGAGGCATCTTGTTGACTTTATACAATTCTGCTTTTTGGCTCGCGGTCCAACCACGAGCCAGCAACTCGCAAGAGCGGGGTAGGGTGGGTGGGCTCCACCCTGCTATGGGGCCCACCCACTGTACCCCCCTCTGCGAGTTTGTGGCTCGTGGTTGGTCCGCGAGCCAAAAAAAATTTTCGAACTTTATAAGAGCATCTTTAACACCTTTCCCAAAAATTTCTTCAAAATGAGGAAGTAAAAATTATATTATCCAAATTATTTTTGCTCCAACTCCAACAGCTTTCCTATTTTGAAGAATTCTGCATTTATTACAATAATATAAATATTCTACATCCCTATTTTGGGATGTTCTTATGCATTGGAACTGCCCCCATGACTTTTTTTGTAATTACAGATTTTGTTTTGTATTTATTTTCTCCTCCATCCCGTTTTGAAGAATATGCTGCATTTATGACAAAGCTCTCTGCAAAAATTTGCAGAATGCTAAAGATTTGGGGAAGACTCCCTTTTTTTTCTCCCCCATCCCTATTTTGGGGAATGAGATGAGGAATCTGTTGGACCAAAAAAACCCAAAATTCTCCAAAAGTGAGAATACTAATAAAATGAGGAAGCTGTTGGAGATGCTCTAATAGGAAGGAACACGCTGGGGGCTGAGCACACGGTTCAAGGAACAGGTAGTTAATGAGCAACAACCCATGGATGAAGGACCAGGTCAACCCAAGGATGAAGGATCGGGTAACTAATGATGTAGGACACGTCACGAGCAAATTCACAGAAAAGTTGAACTTTCAGGAGTCAAATGCGAATACAGATGAATTATTAACTGGCCGTAGAGAAATAGTCTTGTCTCCCAATCCGGAAGACGAATTCTAACATATTATATATAAAAATTGCCTATCTTGATGAGATGAAGTCAATCAGTTTGGAAGAATCCCACAATCCCATTAATAACATCCGTTTTTGACAGGATTCTAGAAATAATTAGCATTTACTTTATTTTTAGTAATAAATTTAAAGTCAATTTAGATTAGAAAATAAATTTAATGTTAGAGTCAAATTAGATTAGGAAACAAATTCAATTTTAATTCATGATTTATTTTCTCTATTATAGGGAGTATTTTTTTAGGATAGAATTTGATGCTTTCTATTTTAGGGAGTCTTTTTAAAGATAGAATGATACTTTCTAATACTTTATATTTCTACTCTTACTAGTAGTCTTGTTTATTTTTCTATTTAAGAAGAGTCATGTAACCCCAAATAATAATATCATTTTATCAATAACTATTTTTAATATTTTTTTCGTTGATTAATTCAGATAACGTTCTTTGTAGATTTAGAGAACACCCATTGATAGATTCCGAGGTTTTCACTTATGCGCTGAGTTAGTTAATGAGCAACAACCCAATTAATAGAGGAAAAATTTGCAAAACAGTCCGTTTTTGCTAATTATTTAGCAAAATAGACCATTTTGCTAAATAATTAGCAAAATAGACATCTTTTGAAAAAAAAAGAGGTCGATTTTGAAAAACAAGACTCAGAAAACATACGGGACTACTAGTCCCGTATGTTTAGAGCCAAGGATTAGTGACTCAGAAAATATACGGGACTGGTAGTCCCGTATGTTTACTGAGTTTATCTCAATGTTTTGTGAAATTTTCTAAGTTCACTAATCCGTGATTAAAACATACGGGACTACTAGTCCCGTATGTTTTCTGAGCGGTTTTGCAAAATAGACCTCCTTTTGGTCTGTTGGTCAAAAAGAGGTCTATTTTGCTAATTATTTAGCAAAACGGTCTATTTTGCTAAATAATTAGCAAAAACGGACTATTTTGCAAATTTTCTCATTAATAGAGCTTTAAATCAAAAGGTTTGGTAAGGAGACTCTAAACATCCTCCTGTTCTTGATCTCAATGCTGATTCTAGTAAGTTCCAATCTTCTAGATCTGAAGGTGTTCTTGACCTTAGCAAGCTTAAATCTCCTGGATCTAATGATGTTCTCAGCAAGCATCGATCTGGTTTTCTTGATTCAAATAGAGTTCTTGATCGTAATTCTAGCTCGGCAAGAGACTCTTGGGCAGATGAAATGGATCTAAGAAGGGATAAGGAAGTGATTTCTCCTTTTTCTTTGAATTCACACCAAGCTCTGGGGGAAGATACCACAATATTGAATTCTGGTAAAGAAGATGTTGTAAAGAGAACTTCACCTGATGGAAAAGATGAAGGAGTTTTGATTTCTAATGAATCTAAAGAGAAAACTGGAAAAAGCTGGATTAGTCTGTTCTCGGATAACAGGAAACTGGGCAGTGGGATGAATCTAAACTTTATTCCATCCGAAAACAAAGATACAGTTTCTTTTGATGATAAAGAGTGGAATGAGGATATTCTAATTTGGCAATCTTCTCTAATTGGTCAAGTAATGGGACTGAACGTAAAATTTAAAGCAATGGAAAGTTATGTGCAGAAAACTTGGAAAAATTTGTTGCCAGAAGTCTGCCTTCTCAAGCCTGGACTGTTTCTGTTCAAATTCAGGAGTGTTGATGAGATGAATGAGGTTCTATGTAAAGGACCATGGTTTTTTGGTTCTAGACCTTTGTTACTGAAGAAATGGTCCAATGGTGAGGAGATTGAAAAAATCAAGGACTGTGTTTACCCTATGTGGATTCAGCTCCCATCATTAAGGCTTAACCTCTGGAATGCTAAGAGCATTTCTAAAATTGTGAGTACTATAGGTTGTCCTATTGCAACTGATAGACTAACTGCTAATAGACAGCGTTTGGCTTATGCGAGGGTGTTAGTTGAGGTTAAACTACCTTCTCCCTTACCTGATCAGATCATCATTCAAGACCCTACAGGGAAGAAATACTCTCAAAAGGTGATTTATGAGCTAAAACCTAAGTGGTGTGATTCTTGCAAGCAGGTTGGGCATGACACAAAAACTTGTAGGAAATTAGTGAAAACACAGAGATGGGTGCCAAAGCAAAATCAAAATCATAAACCTGGAAATAATGAGAAGGATGCTACTCACGAACAGGAAAATTCTGGTCTGATTGGAGTTGCTGTGTATGAAAGCAATGTACAGGCTGAGCATGTGCACCTTGCAAAAACTGGAGAGCAAATATTTGGACATGGTAGTAATTCCCATCAGGTATCCAAGGAGAAAATTGTTGAGGATGGGATAAGGACTGCAATTCAAGCCTCTAGCTCTGGACAGCAGGCTGTGCACAGGTCTGTGCACGTGGTGCATGTCAATGAGAAAAGGCCTGAAATAATTCGAGTCCTGGTTCAAAAGGGAATACTCCATGGATTCAAGTTCAAAATGGTAAAAAGAATAAAGATATCATACATGGTAATTCCTTCTCTTATCTAAACACTTTGGATATTGATCCTTCTACAGTAGATAGAGGGGGAGGGGGAGATCATTGATGAATTTATCATTTTGGAATATTAGAGGATTAAACAAATCCTCTAAACAACACATGGTTAAGCATTTCTTATCCCAGTATCATCTTTCTTTTATAGCTTTGCTTGAAACAAAAATTAAAAGTGACAGGATTCAGAGTACAGTGCAGAGAATGGCTAGAAACTGGAATTGGATATCCAATGCCAGCAGTCAAATTAAAGCCAGAATTCTGTTAATGTGGGATTCAAATGTGTTTGGAGTTCAAATCATTAAAATATCTGATCAAAGTATCACATGCAAAGTAAATTCCTTAGATGGCAGAATAGAATGTTTTATTACATCAATCTATGCTTTTAACCAAATGGAGGCTAGGAAGGTGCTATGGGAAGAATTGAAATCTGCTCAACAGTCAATTAGAAATGAACCATGGCTTCTGTGTGGGGATTTCAACACTGTTATCAACAATGAGGAAAAGATTGGAGGGTCAACAATATCTGAATCTGATACAAAGGATTTCAAAGATTTCATTGAGGATTGCCATCTAAATCAGCTCAAAACAACTGGATGCTTTTATACTTGGAATAATAAGCAGGATCATGATTCTAGAGTGTGGTGTAAGCTGGACAGGGCCTTGGTGAATGATACATGGCTTCAAAAGTACACTGCTAGCCAGGTTGAGTTCTTGCTTCCTAATTGCTCTGATCACTCACCTGCGTTAGTAACAATTTTTGAGGATTGCTCAAGAGGAAAAAAACCATTCAGATATTTCAAAATGTGGTCTAAGCATGAGTCCTTTATTCCAGCTGTGACAGCTATTTGGCAGACAAAAGTTGAGGGATTTAAAATGTATACAGTATGTAAGAGGCTTCAGCTGCTTAGGGGAGCTCTTAAGGAACTAAATAAGAGGCATTATGCAAATATCAGTGAGCAGGTTCTGAGAGCTAAGAAGGGCCTTGAAGAAGCCCAGGCCAGGCTGCAAAATTCCCCTCTCAATCCAGAGTTCATTAAAAATGAAAGGGATTGCATTGCAAAATACAATAAACTGTTAGATTGTGAACTATCCTTTCTGCAGCAAAAAGCTAGAATTAATTGGAGCTTTCAAGGAGATAGGTGCACAAGCTTCTTTCATTCTAGAATCAAAACAAATTGTCATCAGAATAAAGTGCTGACTCTATACAATGCCTTAGGGCAGAGAATCTCTGATCAAGAGGAAATAGCTAAGGAAATGGTGTTATATTACAAAAACCTTTTGGGGTCAGATTCAGTAACTGCCACTCCTGACTCTCAAATCATTCAGAAAGGGCCATGTTTGACTGCTGCTCAAGTTGACATGCTTTCAAAGCCTGTGTCAAGAGAGGAGATAAAAAGTGCAATTTTCTCAATGGATGAAAATAAAGCTCCAGGACCTGATGGGTATGGAGTTGCCTTCTATAAGTCTGCCTGGTCTGTGATAGGACAGGAGGTCACTTTAGCTATTGAGGAATTCTTCAAGAATGGAAAAATGCTGGGAATGGTAAACTCAACCTCTATCACTCTTATTCCTAAGATTAAATGCCCAGTTTCTCCCTCTGATTATAGGCCTATGTCCTGCTGTAATTGCATCTATAAGTTCATATCCAAAATCCTAGCTAA
>BQKN01066077.1:568394-578800 GCA_022839385.1 Asparagus kiusianus
TTTTTTTGTTTTGTTTTTTTGGGAGAGTAGGAAATAAAGTAGATTTTCTCTATCCGGTGAGGACAAGGTCCGCTCCCGGATGTTTACATCTCCTCTGGTTCCTACTCTCTTATGGTTCTTTTGGTTTGTTCATGTAAATATTTACCTTCAACCTTTTTATATAATATATATCAAGAACAGGGTCCCTCACCCTGTTTATAATCTTCAAAAAAAAGTTTGAGAATAGGTTTGTTCATGTATAGTGACTTACGAAGAAGCTTGAAATCTATTCTAAGATGAAAATAAAAATTAGACTTAGTTTTTCTTACCATTGTTATCTCTTCATATACTAATTTGGAAGGGTAGATCGAGGAGAAAGGAAAAAACACATGACATTATCTGGTTGGCTAGGTATTGTCAGCATGCAGCCTCAATTGTTGACAATAAATTGGAGCGGGCCCCACCTCAATTCAAATCACCGAAAGCACAGCCACCAATGTTGAAAAGAGGAAAAGAAAACAAAAGGGCGGGCCCCACAACATAGTAATTTATTATTATGTTATTATGCATAGTGTTTTTCTAAAAACTATAAATAGGGCTCCAAATCCTTAAGGAAATCTCATCCCAGAAACAACTTCTTATATAGAAGAGTGAGAGAGAAAAAATAGAGAGAGTTTCTCCTTGTAAAGAGAGAGAGTTTGTAACTCCAGAGTTTTCTCCTCATAGTAAATTCTTCTATCCTTGCCCGTGGACGTAGGCAATCAAGTGCCGAACCACGTAAATCTGTGTGTCCAACTTTTATCTCTACTTTTGCTCTACTATTGCTGCGACCCTGCTCTATTGAGCCCCGGGTTTGTCCCAACAGGTATGGCGTAAGGAAGCTTTCTCTATAACAATATTGTCCACGTGTCCCTCTAGCATTGGCCGATATTTTTGTGAACTGGAGAGAATAATCTTAATGATCGCGATTGTTTCCTCACACGAGGAAGGATTTGATCTTAACCTGTTGAGTGTTGACGACGGGGACTGAACGTTGAGCGGGGCTTGAGTCATGTTACTCGGTGTGGTTTTGGACAAGCTGGTAGAGACCGATCGACCCCAAGCAAGGGACAAGCAGCTACAGTACATACTGCTCGAGGTGGTGTTTAGTCATCTAGTCTGTTGCTGCTAGATCATGTGGCATGTTCTTATTGTTCATCCCTAAAAATTGATACCATGGCGTAACAAGTTATATATATATATATATATATATATATATATATATATATATATATATTGAAATTGTATAATAAGGAATGCATGCTTAACACCAATAGATAATAGGAAATATCTTTGAAATAAACTATGACAAGGTCACTCTAGAATACATCAAGGCACGTATCATTTCCAAAGACTTGATCCATTTGGACGTCAGCAAAAGGGTGTATCCTTGATTTAACCCATTTTAAGATATAAGGTGAGTTCCTTTTTACTTATTTGGTACTTAATTAGCAGTTATTTCCCGGGGCTCAACGAGGGGAAGTGTCTGGAGTTCATCATCCTGCAGTCACAGAGAGAAAGCGCAGGGGGTGTCCCCATAGCCTCAGTCTCTACAAGCATGGACAAGAGTTTTCTCAGCCGTATCTTGATTCGAAACACATGCCCCTCTCCTGATGCAGTCCTCTGTAATGATTACTACCAAAGCATGTACGTTCAGATGCTCGCCAGTCTTTACCAGCGTCTACAGGTTGTCCAGATCAAATCAGTATTCAGCTACTCGCTCATCCAATCCGTCAACTTCCTCCGTGAAAACTGGCCTCAGATGGTACGTGACATCACGACTGGCATCCTCACAGATAAAATCTCTGACCAAACTCTTCGTAGGTCGATCTCTGATTTCCTTGAGAAGCCTGACCCCGATCTAGCTAATTTTATAGCGAATCAATGCTCGAGTAGTAAGGACTGGTGTGGTATCATGACCAAAATCTGGCCCAACACAAAGTGTTTGAGGGCAATTGTGACAGGTTCAATGTCACAGTACCTGCCCATGCTGAAGTTTTATAGCGGTGGACTACCGTTTGTAAGCTTGAAATATGCATGCTCGGAATCTTTCCTTGGAATCAACCTACAGCCAATGTGTGATCCATTAGAAGTCTCATACACTCTACTCCCTAACATGGCATATTTTGAGTTCATGCCACAAGAACCAGCTGAAAAAGGTTCATTAATAGAGCTTGTTGATCTCGCAAGTGTCGAGGTGGGGAAAGAGTACGAGTTGGTGGTGACTACCTATGCAGGGTTGTACAGATATCAAGTTGGTGATATTCTGCGGGTGACAGGGTTCCATAATGCTGCTCCAACATTCAAGTTCGTGCGGCGAAAGGGCTTATTGCTGGACATATGTACAGAAATGACCACCGAAGAGGCGCTACAGAAGGCTGTGCAGGATGCAACGGAATTGGTGAAACGCTACGGTGTGATTGTGCAAGATTACACGAGCCATGTTGATGTAATTACAACACCAGGACATTATGTGATATATTTGGAGCTGACGATGAGAGAGGGGTGGGGATTGCCTGGTGCTGATGTGTTGGAAAAGTGTGGTTTCGTGATGGAGGAGGCATTTAACAAAGGGTACAAGTACTTTAGAGTGAGTGGACGAATTGGGCCGTTGGAGATTAGGGCAGTGAGTGATGGTACATTCAAGAAGTTAATGGATTGCGCAGTTTCAGGAGGTGCAGCTGTCAATCAGTACAAGGTTCCTAGATGTGTTAAGCTTCCACATATCAGCACATTTTAGTCAAGCTTGTCCTTATTGGAGCCCTCAGCAGTCTTGGTAGCAATCTTTTCTAATGCTTGTACTTTGCTTCTAATAAAATTGTTTTTTCTTGGTAGACGGGAAAACACAAAACTATTTCATGTTACTAAGAGGGTGTTTGTTTCAAATCCTATAATTTTAGGATATGAATTTTACCATGGGGTTTGAAATCTATAGGTTTTTTTAACATGGGTTGAGATTTCTAAAATGTTGTTTGTTTCATTAATATTTTGGGATATGTAATCTTATAATTTGTATTTTGCTTGTTTCAAACTCAAATTGTAACATTACAAATTTTAGAATTTAAAATCTAGCCTAAATCCTCTCTCAAAGAGGGGATTTCACAAATAAGGCTGAGCATGGTTCGGTCCAAACCGAAAAAACCGACCGAACCGACCCGAAAAAATCGGTTTTATGAGTAGGGCGGTTCGGGTCGGTTTGAAAACTTTTCAACCCGAACCGACCCGAATCGACCGAATATAGTGCAATACTACCCATTCTGATCTCAAACCCTACCCGACCCGTCCCCAAAGAGTCAAAGAATCAAACTCTAAACTCATTTTCTGGATCATTATGGGTTAAAAATAATATCATTATATCAGTGTTTAATGATTCATAATCTTCTACTTTGTTGATATTTTTTTTCTTTAACATAGTTTGTTGTTTGATAAGAAGTTTGATGAAGTTAGAACCGAACAAACCGAACCGAACCGTACCGAACCGACTTGTAATAGTTCGGTTCGGTTTTGAATTATAGGCGGTTCGGTTCGGTTGTTCAAATTTTGTTAAAAACCGAACCGAACCGACCGTTGCACACCCCTATTCACAAATGCACGTATACAAAAGCCCCTTATAGCAATGGTTTCAACCGTTGCTTATAGGCCTATTAGTAACGGTATGGACTGTTTCTAATACATTAACAACGGTTAAAACCGTTGCAAATAATCCGTTATTATTAAGGCCGTTGCAATTCGCTTATTGCAACGCTCTAAACCCGTTGCAAATAGAACAACCGTTGCTATTAGATTAATTTTTATAAAATAATAAAAAATTTATGTCAGCAAATCCTAACCGTTGCTGTTGTCTATTAACAACAAAAGGCAACCGTTACTATAAGATTTAATATTTATTTTTTAAAAAATAAAATTATTCTCGCAACAGAATGTTATAGGGTATTAAAAAGATATTTTCACTAAAATATTATTGTTTATTCTCGCATCCAACTGTAGCAATGATATTCATCTATTTCTAATCATTTATTTCAATACATGATATCATTCAAACGAAACAAATAATTATCATCATAAATAAGAAATTAACTTAATCAATTAAAAAATAATGCGTGTTCGATACAAGCTTTGTCAATAAATTCCAAGTGATAATCAACTATAAAACTGACTTTAGACCATTTACAAGGTTCACAACTTCTCCGCATCCTACAACTCTTGACTGAAATGCAAATCTAACAAATGAAAACCTATTCAAAGACCTGTTATAGCGAAGCAATAAACCATGAATAATTAGAATTTGAATGATAAAGATCACGGCGAGCCTATTAATTATCAGGACGAGTTCTTCCTTCATCGAGTCTCTCCCAATGCTTTGTCTCCTTCCAATTGATTCTATCCAAAATATTCTCCCTTTCACCATCCATCACCTCACAACGTTCATCCCGCCACAAACAATGGAGACTTAGAAATAGAAAAATGGAACATTCAAGCCTCTACACATTAATATTAGAAATAGAATGAGACTGAACAAGCTGGAAGCTCTGAAATGTGCTTCATAATAATAATAATAATATGGGATACGTGTACTTCAAAGCACCACAATCTCTTCCCTCTCATTTTTTGTTTTAACTATTATAATATCATACTTATTCCTGTAAAGCTCTGGTTTACTTCAATATAATACTCCTGTTTTTGATCCAGAACAGTCATCTAAGCTCCTCAAAGCGTCAAGTGGGAAAAGTATTTACAAACAAAGTTGTTTTTTTTTGTCAATGAAAAAATTTTATTCATTCACCAAAAGTAATGTGTTTAAGTACATCAAGATCCTCCTATGTGAGATATCAAAATTTACAAAATATCAAAGTAGTTCATCCATCTAGCTATTTACAGAGAACTAATCCATTCTTTGAAATCTTCCGGCAAGGAGCTGTTGAGAATAATGATTAATATATCCATCTTGATTTCCTTCACCAACTGATCCTTGTTTTTGCATTGTTGCTTGAAAATCCTACTGTTACGTTCACACCAGATTTTGTACAGTGTGGTAGTAAAAGCCAGCCTCTTTACTTTCATTTTAATCCCTCTGCCTCTAAGCTTGGTACAAAACCAGTCAAGAAGGCAATTCCAGCTGCAAGACTTCCATTTAAACTGTAGCCAATTCATCACCTGATTCCAAACTTCACTAGAAAAAGGACAGCTAAAGAATAAGTGGTTCCTGCTTTCCAGACCTGAGTTTGAACACAAGCTGCAATTGTTTTCTGTCACAATACCTCTCCGCATCAGTCTATCCTTTGTTAACAACCTATCTTGGATAGCAAGCCAACAAATAAGAGAATGCTTTGGATAGTTCATGTCCCCCCAAACAGTATTCCGCCATTGCACCTTGCTAATATTGGGGGAAAGAAGCCTGTACAGGGAAGAGAGTTGAACTTTGGTGTTTTTATAGCATGAAGCAATAAGGTGATTTAGGTTAGCTTCCCCTCCACAATGAATTAAAGAACTGTCTCTAGTCTTCAACATTTGTTTCCATATCCATGAATCCCCATTTTTTCTTGCACTTGCCAAATGCTTTTGTCTTTTAAATAGTTTCCATGAATCCATCTAATCCACAGCAGCTCTTTGTTAACATGTATATACCATAAATTCCTCAAAGCTGAGGCTCTATTCCAGATTACTGTAGAGAAAATACCCAGGCCACCTTGATCCTTGGATAAGCAGATTTTGTCCCATGAGATAAGTGTCGTTTTGAGAGATTGATCTTTTTTCCCCACAAATAATTTCTGCAGAGTTCATCAGTTTTATGAAGGACTTTCATAGGTAAAATATAACTTAAAGTCCAATAGATTTGAACTCCAAGTATAACACTTTTTATCACCTGAATTCTTCCAGCATATGATAAAGTTTTGCACTTCATCCAGTTCTAAAATTGACCAAAAATCTTATTAATCTACATAGGATAGTCTTTTGTGTAACAAAGGAACTCCAAGATATTTGATTGGCCATACCCCTTCTTTAAAACCCAGACAGTCTCCAATTGATATTTTGACAGTATCAGATACACCTCCATAGAATATCGAACTCTTCTCAGGATTGGCTTCAAGGCCTGTGGCTGCACTAAAGTCTTTCAAGCATTGATTCAAATTTTGCACTGAGAGAATATCTCCTTTTGCAAATAAAAGAAGGTCATCCGCCAAGACAAGATGAGTGATTTTTAACCTCCCACATCTAGGATGGTACTTAAAATTCTTTTCATTCTTCAACTTATCCAATCTCCTAGATAGGTATTCCATCCCTAAGATGAAAAGATAAGGTGATAAAGGGTCACCTTGCCTCAGCCCCCTCTCCCCTTTGAAATAGCCATGGAGGGAACCATTTAAAGAAATTGAAAACTTTGGAGTAGTGATACAAGCCATTATCCATTTTGTCATCTTACTAGGAAAGCCTAGACCCTGCAGCATATCCTCCAGAAATTCCCAGCTGAATGTGTCAAATGCTTTCCTTATATCAATGTTGAGCATCACTCTAGGTGAAATATGCTTCTTCCCATAGTTTTTAATCAACTCATGTGCAAGCAGAATGTTGCTGGATATTTGCCTACCTTTTACAAAGGCACTCTGTGCTTCATTTACCAAGTAACCCATAACAGTTTTTACCCTGTTAGCCAAAATTTTTGAGATAATTTTGTACAGACAGTTGCAGCAAGATATTGGTCTGTAATCAGATGGAGTTTTGGGGCATTGAATTTTAGGGATCAAAGTAATTGAGGTAGAATTAACCATGCCCAACATCTTTCTAGATCTAAAGAATTCTTGAATAGCCTGTTTTACCTCTTCTCCAATGATTCTCCAAGTTGTTTTGTAGAAAACTGCATTATACCCATCAAGCCCTGGAGCTTTCCCATCAGGCATAGAGAATACTGCTGATTTAATCTCCTCTTTTGAAATATTTGTAGATAGGTATTTGATATGTGTATCATTTAAACAAGGCCCATTCCTGACGATATTGATATCTGGAGGATTTGTCTTTACTTTAGTCCCTAGGAGTCTTTTATAAAAAGAGATTTGTTCATTTTTTATCCCATCCCCATCTGTAATTCTTTCTCTAGAATTATTATAGATCACTGTCACTCTATTATGATATCTCTTGGATTTTATAATAGAATGGAAGAAATTAGAACATCTGTCTCCCTTAATGCCCCACTCAATTCTTGCCTTCTGTTGGTAAAAGGACATCTCACAATCCAGTAATTTATTATAGGAGGCTAAGCATTCCTTTTCTTGGTTAATGGGAACAACATTGAGATAATCTTTCTGCAGATTTTCCTGAACTGTATCCAGATTTTTCTTTGCCCTCAGCACTTGCTTACTTATGTTAAGATAATGTCTTTTATTGATGTCCTTTAGAGCATTTTTTCAGATTTTTTAGTTTTGTGAAGACTGAATACATCTTGTAACCCTCAATCTGTACTTGCCAGGTTACAGACATAGCAGATAGATAACTTGCATGTTTAGTCCACATGTTGAAGAACTTGAAGGGTTTTTTCCCTTGTAGAGAGTCCTCTAGAATTGAAACCAGTGCTGGAGAATGGTTAGAGAAACTTGGCAATAAGAATTCCACATGACTAGAATTGAAGTTGTTGATCCAAGAATCATTAACCAAGGCTCTATCCAATCTACTCCACACCCTTGTGTTTGCTTCTTGCTTATTGTTCCATGTAAAGAAACAACCAGAATTTTTAAGATGAGCAAGCCGATAATTTTCAATGAAATCACAGAAATCCTTAGTGTCAGTTTCTGAAAGATTTACTCCACCAATTTTCTCTTCATTGCTTATCATTGTGTTAAAGTCCCCACGGAGTAACCAAGGTGAATTGCCAAAGGAATGATATTAGCTGGCCAAGGTCAGACCAAAGACTTTTCCTACCCAGAAGATTATTGAAGCCATAAATTGAAGTGATGAAATAGTCAACTCTCTCATCAAGAGATTTAACAGAACAAGTGATTTGTTGATCTGAGCTAGTAATCAAATGTATGTCTAGAATGTTAGGATCCCATAAAATTATGATTCTAGCCTTTCCAGAAATCCTTACATTTGATATATACTTCCAATTAACAGCAACCTTCCTTGTTATATTTTGAATATTTTTTTCTTTGACTTTAGTTTCTAGAAGAGCAATGTAGGAAAAATGATATTGCACTTTATGGTATTTAACCAAGTGCTGCTTAGAGGATCTATTTAATCCTCTGACATTCCAGAAAGATAGGTTCATCTGTTTTGCCCCCCTCTATCAACATTAGAGGGATCTGCTCCTAGTCCATATGGAGAAATGCTTGAGAAAGGGTTCAGGTTGTGAATGTACTTTTGCACAAGAGCCCCTGATTTTCCAGATTGTGTAGGTTTTTTTCCTTTATTTACCCCCCCCCAGATATAGCTTTCTGTAATTGCTCAACCTGTATATGCTCACTTCCAGGTGATGTCTCCTATGTATGCATAACATGCACAAACTGAGATCCAGGCATAAGGACTTGCTGAACCCCAACTTCAGGAGTTATTTGCTCGGCCTGCACCCTTGCCATTGACGTTTCACCTATTCCTGAATCATACTGAGTAGATTTTGCATGTACAATATGCACAACATCCTGGGAATCAAATATGTTAGTAGGTGCAATCTGAACCCCACTTCCAGATATATCTATATCAGTTTGAGCATGCACAACATGCACAAAACCAGATTAGGATCTAGGCATACGGTTTGGCTGTATCACTTGCTGAACCCCAATATCAGGAGTCCTATGTTGAGACCCTTAATTTTCCTTTTGCTTTGGTACCCATCTCTGAGTCTTTGGAAAACGTTTACAAAAGCTTGTTTCTTGACCCACCTGTTTACATTTTTTCACACCATCTAGGCTTCAATTCATAGTGTATAGCTTGATTGAAACATTTCCCATTTGGATCTTGTATAGTAATTTGATCAGGGAGAGGGGATGGCATACTAACTTCAACAAGCACTCTTGCATAAGACAACCGTTGCTTATTTACAGTGAGTTTATCTGTTGCTATTGGCCTTCCAATGGTACTAGCTATTTTACTGATAGCCTTTTCATTCCACAGATTAAGCCTAAGAGAAGGCAATTGGATCCACATAGGGTAAATGCATTCCTATGTGGAACACTACATATATTCCCTCTGATGACATCCACATTAAAGGCTCCTCAAAAAGATCAACATGAAAACTTCACAAAACCCAATAGGGTAATAAACATACTACAAGCATACACAATTTGAGTTTGGTCCGTCATTTAACCTATTAGGAATAACTGCACTATATCAGACATGTTAAAATAAGTGATACTACTATCAGTATCTCAATAGCTAAAATGAAAACTCATGGTTTTGTCAGCCATCAAATATTAAGAAATTTAATTATTTAAAGAAAGAAAGGTTAGCAAAAAGAAAAAAGATCATCCTTACCAACACAAAATTTGTAAATAGATTGTTAAAACTTGGTATAAATCTATGGTTATTCCAAATGGTAAATTCATTTAACAAGAGGGGAAGAGGATTGGTTGAGAACTCCAGAAAACTGTATACGAAGAAGAGAAAAAGATCGCACATCAACGGAAAATCTTGAAATTTCCTACCAAAGAAGAAAATGGCTAACAAAATTATTGCTGAAAGCTTTAAAATCAAGTTTGGGACCAACCTAAAGAAAATGGTAAATAGTTTGTAACTTGGTGGTTTCCATCATTCGTCATATGTGCATGACTCGTGTGCATTAAACTATTCTGTTATCCCATATGATAAATTTCTAACACACTAACACGCAAAGAAGTAAATAAGAAAATCACATAATAATTAAAGTTTAACAATCTGGCGGTATAATCATAATGATCACGAAACAAACAATGAAAACCTCATTGTGATATTACAGCTTGGTGTTAAAATACAAAAATTGAATTATGGCCAAGGTCTTTCCAGAAAAACGTAAAGGAAAAATAAAACCAAAGTAGCCATTAGACTACAAGAATATCAAACAACTCTTGTTAGCTATGTGTTATTTTCTCAGTTGAACAACCTTCTTTGATGCAGTTATTAAGTTTAATGCTGGCCTCAACCCTCAGGTCTCGAAGGGAAGCTAACATGTTGCATATTTTCCTCTTATACTCTACACATGTGATGTAGTACAAGTTTGTGTAAATGAAGCAGAGACCCTACTATTTTGATGTAGTACAAGTTTGTGTAAATGAAGCAGAGACCCTACTATTTTAAGCGTGTGTGTTTAGGGGTGGGGTTTTTTTTGGGTGGTAGGTGGGGGAGGGGGGGTTGTGGGTGGAGGGAAAATATTGCAAAGCGGCAGAAATATAAGAGATATAATCAAATAAACATCTTTACCTTATGAT
>BQKN01066077.1:583916-606496 GCA_022839385.1 Asparagus kiusianus
CGGAGGAATCTGAGTCCGCACTCGCAGTGATTTCATATAGAGAAGAAAACAGCTATAGTAAATATTGGATCATTGATCCGGTTGTTCTAATCACATGATGGGAAACAAGGGAAAGCTCGTCAACATGAAGGAATATAGAGGCAACCAAGAAGTTGTGATAGCGCATAATTCAAAATTGCCTATCACACACATCAGAAAGACTATACGCTGCATTACAACCCGAATCGTGTGCAACTGCAGGATGTGTACTATATATCGGATATGAAAAAGAGCCTTTTATATGTTTCCTAATTGATAGCTTTTGGAAATTATGTGGTATTTGGTCCATAAGATGTCAAAGTCTACAGTAAGTTTAAGTTGAAGCCCTCAGGAGACTTGTTAGGGAGGGACAAAATCTGTCTATGTGATATTGGTGGAATCGGCATATATAGATAAAGTTAGGAAGAATGAGACGGTTGATCTATGGCATACTTTACTTGACCATGTGAGCTATCACAAGCTCAAGATTATGATAGAGAAGTGAATGTTGAAGGGTCTTTTGCACTTGGATATTCGAGGAGGGATCGTATGTGGAGGTTGTTAGTATAGTAAGGCGCATTGCTATCTCAGGAGTCAAAGTTCAGAAACAAGGCTCCTTTGGAGCTTGTACACTCATATGTATTTGGTCGAGTGAAGCAACAACCAATTAGTGGGATGCACTACATGATCACTTTCATCGATGATTATTTGAGGCATGTCTAGGTTTATTTATGAAGGAAAAGTCTGAAGCACTCTTTAAATTTGTTTGGATGGAAAGTTGATGTTTTCATTGTGCAACTCATTACAACTTTAGTCGTTATAATAAGTTTAAAGGTCTGATCTTTTTATAAAATATCCCTACATAATAAAATAAAGAAAATTACAACTCTTCTCAAACAAACACAACAGATATTTATCTACCGCTGCTTGCGTGGGATCTTTGCCTGTATCGAGGACATTAATATCCATGGACTACCAAGCGATCAGATCAATCCGGAGTTTTGTTGATTCATGAAGGAATCGAGAAACCAAAGCAATTATCTCGGCAACGGCAATATAACCACTCTTCTCGAGATCGTAGCTAGATATGATCTCAAGGGAAGGAATTGGGCTATGGATCTGACGAACTCCTCTTCTTTATGTCGAAGAACTCGATCCGATCTCCTCCTCCTCACTAAAATTCGTGCTCCTCAGTCTTTGATTCAGCAGGGCTTCGCCAAGGCACGAAAATTTCTCATCCGTGCAAATGAAGGCCCTAGGCCTGTATTTATAGGCTTCTGGACCTTTGTTTTCAGATAAGAACGACCGATTCACTCTTATCCTTAGTTATAACTATTTTAGCATGTTCTAGGATAACATTAATCGGTTGGAACAAATCCAGACGGTTAACGGTTAAAAATAGCTCAATACTACATTTTTGGGTCTGCGGACACCCGTAGTGTCTCGGCCACGGCCGAGACACCTTGGATGTCTAGGCCACGGTCGAGACACCATGAGTGTCTCAGCCTTGGCCAAGATACTCATAGTGTCTCTACCAAGGCTTGGGCACCGTCCAGGTGTGCCCTGGACAAAATCGCTCTATCTTTATCATCCAAACTCGAAATTACGCGATTCAAAGTACGTAGGAAAGCCGACGAAGAGATCTACGAGCCCCCATAGTTGAATCACATGTGGAGTAGATAGGACATGAGGGGCGCTTCATCTTTCGTAAGAGAAGTGTAGCTCCCGATCAGTTCATATCTTCTTTATTTTGTACTTCTATAGCTTCACACGGTTTGTCGACTTACTTCATGCTCTCATCGACGTCAATTAAGCTTCTGTGACTCGGATGATGATGTTTATCATCTTCTCTCCGTTTCCAGCTACGTGCAGGGACTCATAGGTAATTTTTGATGCCTACATAAGTAAGCTAAATCATTATTATTATTAAAGATAATTTTGTTGTCCTCATAGACAGGATCATTTTACATCCAAATTTTCAAGACCGATTACGATGGGTTCTATGTCATTAAAAATAAGACCCTGTTCGTGCTCAGACTCGGTATCGACTTTATTACCACTATCTGGTTTTTCAATCAGTGGTACTTCAAATGGCTCACCCTTAAGGTAATGGATAGAATATGTGAAATAATTCTCCACCCCCTTGAATGGTTGCTTCTCTACGATCACTGTTTTGACTTTATCACTCTCATCTACATATTTCATGCATTGATGTAGCATTTATGGAACAATCAGATTGTTATGGATCCATAGCCGACCCAATAACAAATTGTAAGATATCTCTGCATCAATGACGTAGCAAGTGACATCTGTCCTCAAGTCACCCATTTAACATTTGAGTTTGATTTTACAAAGGGGACGAGTGTTGGAAGCATTAAAGCATAGATGGTGATTCCCGTCGTTGATAAACGATGACGAGGGACTCCCAGGTGATGAATGAGCCTCAATGGTATGATGCTCAAAGCAGAACCGGGGTCAACCTAAATTCTGTCTACCCAAATAGAGCCGATATAACCTGTAAAGTACAATGGTCTATCGTGTTTCAGGTTTCGCACATGCATATCTTCTTAAGAAAAGGTAATACACAACATTCTTCCTTGAAAGACTTGGCAACATTAAGGACAAGCCTCTTCTAGCGTTGCTCCGATTGGGTTTGGTGGAAAGTGGGTGAGAAAAGCATCATTATCTACCAATGCTTCACGAAGGGCTTCCCTTGTTGATCGAGATAAACGTAAAAGCTCAAACAAGGTAATTCTTACTGGGATATTGGCTAACTGAGCCAGCACATAAAACCAAAAAGGATCTTTCGAGCTCTCTGGTGCATCTTTTCTAAGTTCTTTGCTGTAATGAAGTTCCTTCACTTGTGTTTTCTCCGTTACTTATTTCCCTGGTTTTGGTGGTGCAACTGCTGTTTCAGAGTATTTCTTTAAATACTCCTTTTTTTTCTGTGTGTTCCTGATATCTGTGCAGGTTGTACGGTGAATGCTGACTGCTCATTTTTAGAACTGCTAAGCAACGCAGTTTAAACCCCCTCATCTGGGACGGCTAAAATAGCGTTGCAAGATCTTCATTTGACTTTAGGCTTCTTTGCGTTTGCCGATGTCCACTGCTCGTCCATTAGTAAATCAGGATGAACCCACATCATTTCACCTTTAGAGGTAGTGTAGGAGACCATTCCCTTCTCTTTCTTTTGATGAGGGTCAAAGTTTATAACCCTCGTCTCTATTTGGGGAATTGGTTTCACGCCATCTTGAACTTTCACCTCAACAAAATCTCCGAACTGTAGCGAAACCATATTTGCTGATACCGTCTTTTTGCTCGGCCTGAAGTGTCATCACACCTACATCTAACAAAGCCTGTATTTTATCCTTTAAGATATAACAGGTCTTGGTTGGATGATGCACCATCCTGTGGTACATGCAAAAGTTAGGATCATCAGTCCTTAACATTTTTCGGTCCGCTTCACCTCTGGCAATTTGATCTTCTTCATTTTGATCAAAGATGTGAGGATGGAAACCACATATTCATCTTTGAAATCATACTTCTTTTGAAAATGATTGTCAGAAGTATTTCCTTTCTATTTTGTAGAAGACTTGGGGGATGGTGTTGTCTCAACAGCTAAAGTATCCTTCCCTTTTGATTGTTTCTAGGAATTATAGTTACCTTTACCCCCTCTCTTTTTAGGCTGGGATTCCTGAGGTTATTCAGCCTCTATCCTTTTGAGCATGTTTTCCACTTGCTCTCCTTACCAAACCAAATCTTTCCATGAACAGGATTCAACAGCGCCCATCTTGAATGAGATATCGATAGAAAGATTGTTCCACCACATCTCTACAAGAGTAGCTTCGAAAACTTAATCACGTGAATGCAACGATTGATTTCTGAATCTCTTGACGAAGTCACTGACAGACTCCGTCTTATTCTGCTTCTCGGCCAATAGCGTGGCTATAGACATCTCAGTGTCATCGTCGAAGAATCAAGCTAGAAAAATCTTCACCAAATCTCTTTAACTTTGAATTGATCCAGGCTCAAGTCCGCGGAACCACTCAAAAGTCACCCCTTTTAGAGTGCTAATGAACAATTGATTCATAATGGGATCATTACCCACTATATGTCCGGTCTGCGCCTGAAAGTAATAAATATGTTGGGTAGGGGAACCCTTGCCATCAAATTGTACTAGATTGAGTGGTTTGAACTTTAGAGAATGTGGAATTGTATCCCATTCACTTGGATATGGCCTAGCCACCCCCAATTCTTTGAAGTTTCCTTGGAGCTTCAATACATCAAGTTTCTTCTAGAAATCGTCTAACTTCTGATCCCGTACTTTTGTACGAGGATTGGATTCAGCTTCAGATGATTCAGAATGGATCTTCACAACATTCTCCTCCTCATCGCCTTCATCATCGTCATCTAGGTTTCGACGGCTATTTTCTTCATCGATAGGTGAAGGTCACCTACGCCTTGATCTCGAGGCTTAGGGATAAACCTTCTTCTTCTTTTCCTTCTTCTCAAGGAGTTTCTCTACCACTGCTTCCAAGCGTCTGATAGATTCCTGTTATTGGAGGATGGTTGATTATTGCTCTTCCATCTTCCTTACCATGTCTTCCTCACTTCCGGCCATGTGAGCACTTACATGTTCACTTTGATCTGTGTTAGAGGGCTGAGAAGTGGCAATGGCTGAGTTTTTAGGCTCTTCTTTAGTCACATCTGTGATACCCACTAATCGTCGGTAATCAAACGGGATCACCACACCTTTACGAGTACGAGTGTATTGAAACACCCCTTGCCCTTCCACAAGCATTTCACCTAATCCTGGAGAGTATTCAGGATCAGAAGATTCAGAAGAATCAGCTAATATTTTGCTCTTCCCCTTGCTGACCATATTAATTGTCACTTCAATGTGATGATTCTTGGATGCTTGCTTTTTTGGACGAAAGCGTCTTCTTCTTGATGACAAGATCGTCGATGGCTCAGTCAACCATTCGAAGAACGAAGATTTATGTGTTGACTCCCCACATGGGTATTAGGAAAGTACTATAGAAATAAGCTTCTCACAACAGTAATGAGATTGCATCTGACTCATGTTGCTCTTGCACGTGAGATAATCCCGAAGGTTTCCAACAGGACAACCCCCAATCGACTCTGTCATCTTGGCTTTACCCGAGCGAGACCCTCTGAATGATAAAGGTTGATGACCTTAGGTAGCTTGACAGACTCCGTCATTCATGTGACAAGGTTTATTGATATGACGAGCTTGGCGCATTCACCTTCTCGGTTGGTTTTTAACTTGAGGTTTGTTTTATTGACGAACCTCGGTATGAACCGCTTGTTGAATTTACTGAACCTCTTTTTGAGGATGAGGTTCGTGTTCTGAGTCTACTCGGGTATGAGGATGAGGTCCGTCATTTTGACGTCCCTCAATCACTTGACCCTCGTCAGACTTATTGACCTTAGGCTGGTCAGCACTCGGTCAATAGTGAAAACTGTCTAGCGAGACCAAAGCTCGAGCCCTGTGGCGAGCTTGGTTCTGGCACTGACGTTGTCGAACACGTCTTAATAGTAGACCAATAGGAACTTTTACCTTAGCCGAAGCTGGGCGAGGTTCGTTATCAAAAGCCATAATTTGGCTAGTAGAAGCCGAAGTTCGGCTAGGTTGCTTGACAACCTATTTCTTAGCCTGACGGCTAGTTATTGGAGCCTCCTTTTTTAGGGGCATAGATTTTTCCTTGAGGTTAACACGAGTTGAATCATCAGAAGCCACTTGGGTTGAAGTCTCATACGAGACTCGACGATACTTATGTGCCTTCGTAGGACTAGATGCTCCAGAGGAGATATACTCCTCGTACTTGGTCTGGTCAAACTCGATGACCAGTGTCTTAACTTCAGTTTCTACTACAATCTTGTCTGATTATGCCACCACCATCTCATCGAAAAGAATGGAACCTTCCACTATGGTCGTCACCATCTGTAGCATCAAAAAATTGACTGGGATTGATTATCTTGTTTTAAGAAAACTGGGTTCGATCACTTGGTATGAAGCCCTTATAATCACTCACACTCTCTCTCGATTACAGATGAAGAGAAGGTTACTTCAGCTTCTCCTTGTTTAACATGGGTTCTTGGTGGCGAAAGGATGCTTCCCCCGATGCTTGTGTCGAGATTACCTTTCATTGACGATCACAAGATTGCTAAAGCTTCTGATATTCATTAGAATACTAGAATCGAGGTTCAAATTCTGGATCTATATGCAGGAGCATTGATCTCTGATGATTACCAAAAGCTTTTGAAGTCCGAATCGATCAACCAACCCTTTTTCTCTGTAGCCATCCATGACTATTTATAGGGTTTAAGCACGTAACTAACGTGCTAAGATCACGGGTAGAGGGGCGTAACTGCCTCCTCCAAATCAACACGCATCGTAACATGCTCTTGAAGATTAGCCCACGTAGCTGACTAAGTCCTAGGAGCCGTTACAGCTAGATCTCACGTGGATGACGAGCCTCGTCTTTAATTAAAATGTGGTTCGTTATGTAAGACGAGCCTCGATTTGCAACGAGGTTCGTCTTACAAAACAAATTTCACAGTAACCAAGCAACTTGTGACAAATTTTGTCTTCACTAATTTCATCTGACGAACATTTTCTTCACTAACAAACTTCGTCTTTGATAGCTGAGTTCAACTGCGTAGCAAATCTGGTGGATTTCCCTTAGATGAACTTCATCTTCACTGATGAGCTTCAAGTCTGACGATGAGCTTTGTCTTCACTGACGAACCTCATCTTCCAAAGATGAACGTCAAACCTCGTTTCCAATGACGAGCTTCGCTTTTGTTATTGAGATTCGCTGCGTGGCGAGTTCCATTTGGGAAGTGGATCTTTGCTGAGCAACGAGCCTCGTCTTGGATCGAGACGAGGTTCGTTTTCTTGATGACCCTCCTCATATTTTGAAGCTTGGCATTTTTGAATGTCTACAATTATACCACATTCACATGAGTCAGTGATCGGTTGAATGAGTCAGTTTTACATGTAATGTGATAATGGCAAAATGGTAAAGGTGCTAGTGTTGTTTGATGAATCATAATTTTAGCCCGAAGAGTCATAATGACTTTGGTTGAGCATTTGCAATGATGATTGGGCAGTGGAGTAGGACTGTTGAAGCTAATATGTCATCTCATCACTCAACACATTCCTTAGCTAGGGCCCGAGTAAAAGATGTATTTCGTCTTAGACTTGTATTCTTCTATTAGATCCTGGCTTGTAGATGCCTTTCGTCTCAGACTTAGGCTGTCTGAGAGGTCGGTGATGCTTACACCTAGGTCAGGCTTTCAGATTTATAGGAATCGACAGTTAATCATGACACATGCCCGACTCTCAAGAGTAGTTTATTAGACATAGTAACTCTCAAGATATAACAAAAATCAAGTTTGTAAATCTATCATCATAGAAATCATCATAAAACTCATATATAAAAGAATTAACATAATTCAAGTAGATTTTCAAAAGAATGTTTAAGAAATCAAGAAAGATGGGCTCAGATCATCTCATTTCATCAAGTTATGCCACATCAAAGTATATATCTCTGATAGCAATGTAGACTGTAAAATAGTGCCTCACCTATACATGTGTAGCAAGAAACATTGATTGCATATCTTAGATTGCATTCTTAAAACAATACCGTTATCATTGCCCATTTTAAAAACAAACTAAAGTAGAAAACCGTGAACAAATATAGGTGCCTTTCAAGTGGAATAATCTTTCACTATCCTACACAATTGTGCATCTCAATGTCTTTCATTCATTTTCTTTTCTAATCTAGGTACATGAGTAATATGCCTTCGTCTAGATTGCAATCTCTTCAGAAAAGAAACCATCATCACTAACACAGTCATAGCACCCCCAGATACAATCCTCATCATCATCTCCTCCTCAACATTTCCATATATAATAACATACATTCAAGTAGAATGTTATATACATAAGCATATATACTTTAATTAATTCTCTACTTGTGACATCTCCAATCCTAACTCAATAGTAATTTTTTGTATGTAATATATCCTTACAACACCTCCTATCCATCAACATAAAAAGCAAGGCAATAGAGGTCGGCTATGGGAAATAGTACAAATACTCAATATTATAAATTGGCAAAACTAAATATTAAATAGCAGAAATTAAAGAAATTGACAAAAATTAGGTAAATTTCATGGAAAAATAAAATAACCCTAATTTCTATAGTATTAAGTTTAGATCTACAGTGAATTCATTATTAATTAAGCATGAAATTGAACAATAGTACACTTGAATTAAATCAAAACAACATAAGCAAAACTAAGAGTCTAATTGATTAAAAAACCAAAGTTTTCTTTAAGAAAGTAATTTTTACTTTCCCTTTTGCTTCAATTTCAATTGCCGGTTAATGAAGGTACAAAGAAGAGATCTGAACAGAGATACACCGAAAAGAACGATCTTTAACAGCAACAACTAAAACCAACACCGTAGCAAATTTCATAGAGATCAAAGCTTTTTTTTGAGTAATTCCTCAAGATGATCAAAGTGTTGCGCGCCTTTGCGAAAGCATGCTCGACAACCAAACGAGCCCGCGAGTAACGGCAGAAGATATTCAAACCAAACATGAGTACAATCCAATCCAAAATACGACAAATCAAACCAAACACAGAGATATATGTGGTTCAGCAATTTGCATACGTCCACGGGGAGATGATGAGTGTTAGACCCTAGAGGGGGGGAGGGGGTGATTAGGGTCTTATGTTAATCTAATCCGATTTTATACCAATTAAAACTAATTAGCAAGTTATCCTAGCAAGTATAAAATACAACAAGATATGTGAGCTAGGATAAGTGATATACACAAGGGTAAACAAAATAAACAAGATAGTAGATGATATAAATAATGAGGAATGGACAATGACGACAAGAAATATAAACATAAGAGAAGTGTGTCAAAGTAAACTCAAACACACGATATGATCACGGAGTTCGGACCTTCCGTCCTACGTCTCCGCTCCCCACTCCAGGGGGAAAATCCACTATCACAACCGAATTTTCTATGTTCACCCGAATAACGTTTACACCTCACACTCGGTTTTCTAGCTAACCGAAAACTTTACAATCAACACTCTTGTAATCCCACTATACACCCTCTCAAGTGTTGGAACTAGACGTGTCTCCCTCAAGTGCTCGGATACAACCTCTCCCTAGGTTCGTCAACCGACGCTACTCCTCTTGGGACGATCCCCGACTCTCGCCACACACTTCTCTCGGTGTACAAGTGTATTGCTAAGTGAATCTCACGATAAGCACAATTACAATAAATGATTATTCTCTAATATGGATGAGAACACAATGAAAGCTCACACTCAATTGTTACAACTCTCACCAACCCAAATATACAATGTATGAAAATACAATAAGCTCAAGTGGGTGTGTGTAAACAATGGCTGAAATCAAATCAACTAAACTCAATATAAAACTAGCTTTAATAAAATGATAATCAAACAAATAGATGTAAAGCTAGAAATAGAGTTTAGAAAACTTCTCAATAGATCAAGAGGTAGAGGGAGAATAGTTGGATGCCCAAACACCAATAGATGATCTCCTCAAGCTCTTGTGAAATTAATTTTACAAACTCAAACTTTCAAATGCTTAAAAGCTTCTTAAACAAACTTAAATCCTTGTTTAAAACTCTTTAAACTTGTTTAAAAACATTCTCTTAGTTGTTATGAGAACCGAGATCAATAGGGTATTTATAGCCTCCCAAAACCTCAGCCAAAACCCCCAAACAAAAGACCAAAAAGCCCAAGAATCTAAAATATGATTCTGTACAAAAAATGATTGTGGCGATCGACGGTCGACCGTGGGAAAATCGCAGTCGAGCGCGAGCAACAAGAAAACAAAGAAAAGTCTCTGGACATCAATCGGTCGACCGTGACGATCGACCGTGAGAACATCCGGTCGATCGTCACGGTCGATCGCGAGTCTCTGAAAAACTTTTTAAGTCTCTGGACTCAAGGGCAGTCGACCGTGGCGGTCGACCGCAAACAGATACTGAAAATATTCAGGTTTTGAACCTGTTTTTGTTGATTTTGAAAATTTGTTAAATATAACAAATGATGTCCAAAAATAATAAAACTTTGGGAAATGAATGTAGACATGATAATAAACATACTACAAAAACTGGTTTTTAAAAAGGACCTTCCAAATAAAAAATATCATCATTTTACAAAATAGTCCAAAACATGAAAATGTAAACATATGAGTTTTGACATTTTGGCTTAACCATGTTTTGAAATAATATAAAATAATTTTATAGACTTAATGAAAGATGTATGTGATTGTTATTAAGTCCATAAATCAAGAAAACACTATTTTCATAAAAATGCATATTTTAGAAACATTTCAAAAGTAAATATGATTTCATTGAACTAAATAAAATTGATATTGATGAAATCATATATATGCATGTAAGTATGAAACAAAAAAAATATGTTTTCTAATTATATTCAATTGTTTCATATTAAAACTAGAAAACTATCAAACCAAAACATATATGTATATATATAACTATATATATACAAAACCAAAATGTGTATGTGTGTGTATGATTGAGCATAAAGTACCAACACACATAATATAACAGCTAAACTAAATGTTACCCAAGAAATCTTGATCTTCAATAAGCTTGACTTGGTGCACTTGCGGATGAAGTTTGAACTTAGATCTTGAACTTGAATTATATTGCTTCAACCACTATATCCGCCAACCTCCATTTGATATGATCGTTATGGCACAATCCATCCAACATCCAACTTGTTTTTTGTCTACAATAAATAGATAAGCACAAACACTAGACAAACAACATTAGTGGTGAATTGTTTGTTAATCATCATCAAAACAAAGAGGTTAACAATCTCCCCGTTTTTTATGATGACAAACAATTTACAAAAAGGATATATGCATGTAAGGAAGTTAATATGTAAATTAGAATTATCATGTATATAACCAAAACAAGATATACTCACGATATTTCTCCCCTTTGACAACATCAAAAAGAGGAAACAAAAGAATGAAAAGAGCGAAAGCTCCCCCTATCAATATGCTTGGGTGAGTATAAAAAAATATCGGGATTGCTCCCCTATCAAAATGCCATATATAATATATGAAATAAAGTGCTAAGGCAATCATATGTGAGGAAGCATAGATGAATATGCTAAATATCACTCACATACAAGAGGATAATGAGGACACATATAGATATATCATTTATGAAAGAAGTGTCTCATTACACAATTATAAAAACATAGTGTAAAAAATAGATTTATGAAATCAAAAGTAGAGGAACATGAGAATCATGCAAAAAGTTTTCAAATGAAAACAAATTAACCAAATAAAATCATAAATCAAAATTTAAGTCAAAAACAATGTTTGATCAATAAATAGAACTTTCTTTGTAGAACTTGATCAAACCACATATAGAATGCATTATAAGGCACACATAGATGATCCATAAGCACAAACACATAAATATCATCATATAAGTGAAGTATAATGAATTCAAAGAAATAAATTAAAACAAGATTTTTGACAAAATTCAAGGGAGGTAACAATCTATCAAGCTCTTAAGCTTGTAATAACCCATATAAGGACTTTTAGTACCCGGTAAACATGATTTGGGAATAAACACCCAATAAACCCGGGTATTCTTGGTACCAAAAGGTTTAGGGATATGACCCCTATCATTTAAGCTTAAAGCCCTAGGGTTATGATCCCGTTTGGACACATATGGTGTACTAACACGGTCAAAACAATAATCACTCAAATGATCCTTCCTATTGCAATTTGTGCAATGAAGAGATCCATTTGTTTTTGTGGACCATTAGCTCGTTCACGGGAAACATTTGCAAACATAGATTATCTTTTAGGATTATTTTGCAAATGTGAAACATTATCAAAACAATACTTTCCTAAATGGCCATATCTACCACAAACATCATATTTAAAAACATGTGGTCTACTAAAAACATTTGGCAAATAAGATTTTCTTTTTAAATCAAAACAATATTCGGCCAAATGACCAAAAACGACCACAAAGATCACAATGATACACATTAGCATGCTTATGATGAACTTTATGAAAATGAGCATGCGAATGTGTATGTGTATAAGATGATGAAGCTAGATGGGATGCACTAGGAGTATTAGCAATCTTAGGTTTGTGTGCATCATAGCAAAATTTAGCAAGGTGGCATTTACGACCACAAATTGAGCATTTATAAACTTTGCTATACAAGTGTGCATAGTGTGTGTTTGATTTAGAAGTGTTAACATAGGACTTTGCACACAAGTCCATAAGCTTTTTGTTATTTACCATACATGTTTTTAAGGTTGAATCTAAACAAGATGTGCGATGTTTAACTTGACTCAACTCATCATTTTGCATACATGTATTGGAAATAGAAGTAGATGAAACATGATCATATTTAAATGAATTAAACTTATTTCTAATTATTTCTACTTCTATCATGGTATTATTATTAGCATGAGTTAAGCTAGCAATAAATGAAGTCAATTTTTCATTTTCTAAACTTAGCATGTCATTGTTTTCTTTAAGTGTAGCATTCTCCTTAGTAATGACATCAACTTTAGAGGCTAACAACTCATGATCGGATTTTAAACTAATATACTTGCTTTTAAGATCAATAAAATTATTTTGCAATTTTGTATAGGCATGTGATAATCTCTCATATGCACAAGCGAGTTCATTAATAGATAGATCATATCGGATTCTGAATTGCTTACCACACTAGGGTTATCCCCTAATGGCCGTGTGCATGATGCTCCTCTATCACTTGCAGTCGATTTCGCCACAACGCGTCAAATCTCCTCCAAATCTCCTTGATGTGCTTCAAAAAGTTTCCAAATCGTGTAAGCACAATCAAAATGAGCAAGTTCGTTAGAAATACATGGTTCAAAAGCATTATGCAAGAGTTCTAACATTAACTTGTTCATTGTAAACATTTTCTTATCATGATTGCTCCACTTGAATTTCTCCAATGTTGGCACAATATAAGCACAATCAATAACTTCCCATAAGTCGATATTTCTAGATTCAACAAATATTTTAAATTTAGAGCATTGAGCATAAGAGAAATTTCTATATTTTGGAGCAATATTTGGATTATAGCCTAAACGAAATACATTTATATTCATGAAATATATGTGAATATATGCAAGCAAGACAAAAACAATCATAACTAGATTAGCACAACAAGATAACTTGGATCTTTAACTCAAGGTGATTAGACCATAAATCAAAGAGCACCAAGCTCTGATGCCAATTGTTAGACTCTAGAGGGGGAGAGGGATGATTAGGGTCTTATGCTAATATAATCTGATTTTATACCAATTAAAACTAATTAACAAGTTATCCTAGCAAGTATAAACTATAACAAGATATGTGAGCTAGGATAAGTGATATATACAAGGGTAAACAAAATAAACAAGATAGTGAATGATATAAATAATGAGCAATGGACAATGGCGACAAGAAATATAAACATAAGAGAAGTGCGCCAAAGCAAACTCAAACACACGATATGATCACAGAGTTCGGGCCTTCCATCCTACGTCTCCGCTCCCCACTCCTGGGGAGAAATCTACTATCACAACCGGGTTTTCTACGTTCACCCGAATAACGTTTACACCTCACACTCGGTTTTCTAGCTAACCGAAAACTTTACAATCAACACTCTTGCAATCCCACTCTACACCCTCTCAAGTGTTGGAACTAGACGTGTCTCCCTCAAGTGCTCGGATACAACCTCTCCCTAGGTTCGTCAACCGACGTCACTCCTCTTGGGACGATCCCTGACTCTCACCACACACTTCTCTCGGTGTACAAGTGTATTGCTAAGTGAATCTCACGAAAAGCACAATTACAATAAATGGTTGTTCTCTAATATGGATGAGAACACAATGAAAGCTCACACTCAATTGTTACAACTCTCACCAACCCAAATATACAATGTATGCAAATACAATAAGCTCAAGTGGGTGTGTGTAAATAATGAGTGAAATTAAATCAACTAAACTCAATATAAAACTAGCTTTAATAAAATGATAATCAAACAAATAGATGTAAAGCAAGAAACAGAGTTTAGAAAACTTCTCAATAGATCAAGAGGTAGAGGGAGAATAGTTGGTTGCCCAAACACCAATAGATGATCTCCTCAAGCTCTTGTGAAATTAATTTTACAAATTCAAACTTCCAAATACTTAAAAGCTTATTAAAAAAACTTAAACCAAACTTAAACCCTTATTTAAAACTCTTTTTACTTGTTTTAAAACATTCTCTTAGTTGTTATGAGAACTGAGATCTATGGGGTATTTATAGCCTCCCAAAACCTTAGCCAAAAACCCTAAACAAAAGACCAAAAAGCCTAAGAATCAAAAATATGATTTTGTACAAAAAATGACCGTTGGGCGATCGGCGGTCGATCGTGGAAAAATCACAGTCGACCGCGAGTAACAAAAAAACAAAGAAAAGTCTCTGGACATCAGCTGGTCGACCGTGGCGGTCGAGCACGAGAACATCCGGTCGACTGTCACGGTCGATCATCACGGTCGACAGTGAGCCTCTGAAAAACTTTCTGAGTTTCTAGACTCAGGGGCAGTCGAACGTGGCGGTCCACCGCAAACAGATACTAAAAATATTTAGGTTTTGAACATGTTTTTGTTGATTTTAAAAATTTGTTAAATATAACAAATGATGTCCAAAAATAATAAAACTTTGGAAAATGATTGTAGAAATGATAATAAACATACTACAAAAACCAGTTTTCAAAAAGGACCTCCCAAATGAAAAATATCATTATTTTGCAAAATAGTCTAAAACATGAAAATGTAAACATATGAGTTTTGACATTTTAGCTTAACCATGTTTTGAAATAATAAAAAATGATTTTATAAACTTAATAAAATATGTATACGGTTGTTATTAAGTCCATAAATCAAGAAAACAATATTTTCATAAAAGTGCATATTTTGCAAACATTTTAAAAGTAAATATGATTTCATTGAACTAAATAAAATTGATATTGATAAAATTATATATATGCATGTAAGTATGAAACCAAAAATATGTTTTCTAAATGTTCAATTGTTTCATATTAAAACTAGAAAACTATCAAACCAAAACATATATGTATATATATAACTATATATATACAAAACCAAAACATGTATGTGTGTGTATGATTGAGCTTAAAGTACCAACACACATAATATAACACCTAAACTAAATATTACCCAAATAATCTTGATCTTCAATAATCTTGACTTGGCACACTTACGGATGAAGCTTGAACTTGAATCTTGAACTTGAATTATATTGCTTCAACCACTATATCCGCCAACCTCCATTTGATATGATCGTTATGGCACAATCCATCCAACCTCCAACATGTTGTTTGTCTATAATAAATAGATAAGCACAAACGCTAGACAAACAACATTAGTGGTAAATTATTTGTTAATCATCATCAAAATAAAGAGGCCAACAATGGGGGGATTCCACTAAATCAAGTAGAGTACAAAAGGTTACAATCTCATAAAATCACTCAAATAAACCCTAAACCAAATCTCTCAACTTGCTCACAATTTCTCCCTCTTAATATGCTCAGTACAATCTCAAATCTCTTATTAATAACCCTAGAAAAACTTGTCCTTGTTTATATCAAAATAGAAACCCTAAACAGAATCCAAACAGGAAACCAAACTATGCAAAAAACCCACTATAAGTCGACTTAATAGGGGCTATAAGTCGACTTGACAGAGAGAAATTTAACAACTGGAGAACAGAACGTAAGTCGACCTAACAGTCCTGATAAGTCGACTCACCAGAGACCAAAACCAACAATTCCAGAATAGCACGTAAGTCAACTCATACACAAACACAAGTCGACTTACCATAAGTCGACTTATGCCTGTGCATGAGTCGAATTATGACAGAAAAACTAGATTTTCTGAATTTCTCCACAATTCTCCACCTCGGTGAAGTTTTTTCAAAACGGAGCTGACACTAATACCAACAAAAAATATCCCACTTGTTGTGACCGGTACGAAGTAGAATAAATCTACGATAATGGACTCAATCCACAAGAAGTCGGGAACCCAAATGAGAATGCAAATAATCTCCAAATGTTAAAATCAACACATCAAAGTGGCTGCATCAAATTGACTGCCTACGTACCCCCTCTCCCAAGGGATCAAGCCGCTCGTAGTTCATCCAAATGGCCGTTAACATCCTTAATAATCACAAATGTGCAACAAGTTTTGACAATGATCAAACTTATTGCTCAGAACTACCTTAGTGAGTATATCCGTCAGATTATCTTTCGTGTGGACCTTCATAATCTCCAGATCGCCATCTTTAAGAACATCTAGAATGAAGTGATAACGAACATCAATGTGTTTCGTCCTCGCATGAAACACCTAAATTTTGCCAAATAGATAGCACTCATGCTGTCACGATGAATGGTGATAGACCGCTGCGAAATACCAAGTTCCTCCAAAAGTCCTCAAAGCCAAATAGCCTCCTTCACAGCCTCTGTAATTGCTATATACTCTGCTTCTGTCATCAACAAAACCACTGTAGACTGTAAGGTGCATCTCTAACACACCGGCGCATGGGTCAAAGTGAACACATATCCTGTCATAGATTGAGTCTTATCCAAATCCCCAGCATAATCTGAATAAACATAGCCAATGCATAACTACCCACCTCTAGTGTCCCACTCAAAAACTTAACCAAAATTGAGGGTACCATGAATGTACCTTAAAATCCATCTCGAAACCATGCTCACTGTTGTAGACTGTCTTCGGCAAAAGGTCAGCTAAAAGCTTCCAACTTTATGTTGGAAAATTGCAATGAAGAGAAGAAAAGAAATTTGACTTTGATTCCTTTAATCTCGGTTACAATTCGATTACAAAAGAGAGGAGAATGAATTTGATTCTCCCCTTTGTTTAAAACTGGGTTCTTCTCGGTAGCGATGGAGTGCCTCTTTCGATTGCTCGTGTTGAATTTGCTCTCCGTTGACGATCTGACCGTCTCTTATCTCGTGGGAACGATTGAACTTCTGTGGAAAGTTTTATAAGTAACTCTTTGACGAGTTTAAGAACTCTGAACGAGTTAGAACTCTGTGGATAGAGTTGTTAGAATCGAAAATTCGGTTAATGACCAAGCTGAATTTCAGTTGTTGGAGGATTCTTCCCGATTTGATCTTCTGGATCTGAGCTAAATCCTCTCCCTTAAAGAGTTTGCCTCTGCTGCTAACTCCTCTACGGAAAAATCTTCAACCTGTTCTGGCTTTGATCTTCAAAATCTAATCCTTGAAAATCCAACCCCTTCTTCGTTGGGTTTGTTGAGTTTTTATAGGGGATAAGAGGCTGTAACTGCCCTCTAAATCCGCTCCTAAGTGGGCGTGATTTCCTCAGATCATGGGGGAAAATGGTTCTGAAACCGTTCGACTCATATTTGAATGAGTCAAACGCCCACCTTGGCATTCAGGACCATAACCTCGTGTCTTAGAATTGAGACGCGAGGCTGGGTGTCAACCGAACATCAATGAACGCGAGGGTCGCTCGCGTTTTGCTTGCTGCAGCTTGGAAACGCGAGGGTCGAGTGCATTTCCAGAGTTATAACGCGGGGATGACTTTCGCGTTTTAGAAGGGGTTAGTTGGTTTGTAACCTCTTCTATAGAGCGTTGCAAGGACCGTCGTTTAGTAATCCTCGCTTGAATTGTTGTGGGGTGTGAAAGTCGTCAAATTGTAACTCTCACTGTTGATTGTGAAGACCACTGAATAGAGTTTTTCATTAGCTGTCGGAAGTGTCGTTGAATTGTAACCCTTCGCGATCTGTGTGAAAAGTTCTCCATTCGTAACCTTCGTTTGTTGGCACGAAAGCTATCTGATTGTAGCCTTCATTGTTGGAACTTGATGAGAATCAGTGGATATTTGCCCACAGCTCTCTACCAAGCAACTCACCAACTAAGTCCAACCTTTTATTTCTGAAATCATTACACTGCTCATCAGCATCTCTAATAGTTGCTAATATAATATTGGTCATGTTGTTGTCGCAACCATCAAGATCAATCATCTCAAACATGAGGTCGTGTTTGTAGTGATTATAATGCTGCAATGATTTAAAAGTCTCTTCTGTTTCGATTGTAAGGATGAATTCTGCTTCTCAATTTGAAGGAACCATTGCCCTGTAATCTCGTGGGGATCAACTATCTATTGTGATTTTTAGACAGCCTACAGAACCCCCTCCAAAGTTTTCGAAAGTTCGCGGTTGACTGGGACGAATTTTTGAAATACTTTGGATTCCAAAATTTTATGGATTGATTGTCCACTCCGTCTGATTAGAAGACGTACCGAACCTGGTTGTCAGAATGTTGAGATGTTACTTCCTCAAACCAAACAATACAGCTCTTGAGCCTTGATGACAATGAAGGGTGAAGCACGCTCCAAATCGAGTCTGATGGTTTTAGCGTTGCTGATGGTAATCTGCTTATACCCATCTGATAGACTCCCCAGTGGAGTCACCTGTTGCTTTTCGATTTTGGTGACTTTGGTGGCTGACCTCAATTTTTCTCCATTTATTTGAGGTCTCGACGTATCGCGTGGGTGAACTCTGCACTTGGGAGTTTGAACGCGTAGGTGAGCCTCGCGTTTGGAATTTCAAACAACTCGAATGCTAGGGTCGAGTTTGGGTGGGATTCTGGCCTCGAATCCTGTCCGTTATGATTTGACAGCTTACAGCTGTCTATAAATAGACCGTTGGAGGTCAAATCAAGAGTCATTCGACTCTTCTTGAAACTTTAACGTAAGTTTTCGTTCTCATCTCCAGCGAACACCGTTCTTCTTCTCTTCCGACTGGCATCTATGGCACCCAAGAAGACTGTCACTCATCCCTCTAAGTCCGACGTCACTACAGCTCAGGGGTTGGCACTGTCTGTGTCGGCCGGCGATGCTGCTGCTCAGGCGAACATGCCGCCCTCACTTCCTTTGATCGGCGGTGAGTACGACCTCCGTGGTCATTAAACTTGCTTCGGCAAGTTCTGATCTTTGGATCAACTAGGAAACTCGTTTCGATAACGCGGGGCTGGACTCCGCCATTTGGTATTTTTGACGAGGAGTTCGACCTCCGCGTCTTAAATTCTTGACGCGAAGTTCGACCTTCACGTCTGAACTTTGTTGACGTGAGGCTCGACCTTCGCGTCTGAACTTTGTTGACGCGAGGCTCGACCTTCGCGTCTGAACTTTGTTGACGCGGGGCTCGACCTTCGCGTCTTTAGTCTTCAAGTTTGACCTCCGCGTCTGAGATCTAACTTTTTCCTTTGTTTTTGAAGTGCGTCATACTACTGAGCCTCTCCCCTTTCACCATCATTTTGGACATGAAGGTGGTGTGGACTCGAATATGACATTCAACCTACGCCAAGAACTCCCAGTTTTCCGAATCAAGGATAAGAGTCGCGTGGAATTAATCACCCAAGCTTCTCCTGAGACCCTTAGGATATTGGTTATGGATGCCCGATTTGAGAACCCGAGCCGCAAGACAATAGTTAAACCTGGATTCCTCTTTGGGGATTATGTTGACTTTGAGGCCGGCACTGCTTATGACGGGGACTATAAGTGGCTGCGGAAAGTTAGGGACCGTAACCTTTTCTTGCCTAATATGGAGAGGATGTTCCCCATATCCTACTTTCAATGCACTTCCATCCCAAGGCGTATGGATTGGCCTCTGGTTAAGGATCAGGATGGAGTTGTTCTCGAAACCCTGACTTTTCAAGGGGTCCGCACAGTTGGTTACAACCGACTGGTGACAGCTTTACGGCCAGGGTTGTTTGCCAAGGAGTACCCTATTGGCGAAGTGGCTAGTCCAGCAAACACCTTCGTTAAGAAATTTTTGGCCAATAAAGGAGAATTTCCCGTGCAAGGATTTAGAACTCCTGGCTGGGTTCATTCTCCGGTGACAGGGTGGTGGACCCGGATGACCAAGTTCATTTTGGACGAATTGGATGCGCCTCTCACCCAAGCTGGCTTAAAAATTCCTGTACGGGCCACTAAGTTCGGGATTGTTCATAGCCACTTTCATTTCTTCTCCATATTGGAGAAGTATAATCCTGAAACTTGTACTTTCTTCACCCCTGTGGGGGAATTAGGCTTCGCTCTCCACGAGATGCATAAAGTCTCGGGTCTTCTTCTTGGGGACTTACCGTACGAGGAATTTGTTCCGGGATCGGCGGAACTTAAAATTTTGAAGAAAACGAGCCCTGAAATTTACTCCACCTTATGGGAAGTCATGTGTCACTTCCACATCTGTATGCAGCAGACAGGGGCTCGAGGAAGCGGCATTAAGCAAGTGTCTTGGGCGGAATATTTATTCCAGAATTTGACCAATAAGGGGACCTCAGTGTCCAAGTTATCCGCAAGCACTTTGGAGGACGTCCAGGCCCGAATCGACGATGCTACCTCCCATTACACCAATGAGGCCAAGGAAGATGTTTTCCCGGCTCATACGGAATTTGAGAGTTTCCACTACCAAGCTTTACTCCCTATTTCTGATATGGCGCTTTTGGCTGGATACTTAATGCTATGGCTTAAGCGGTGCGTCGTTCCTACCAGGCCGATCGATGCTCTTGCTGTTGAGGTGATCTACCCCGCTATTCTCCTAGCGCATGCGAGGCCATTGAATCTGCTGTACGCCATGGTGGGCCGTTTGCAGAGTGGACTGCGGGAGTTGGCCTTGGATTTTGTTGATGTTACCGAGGTAGAGTCTGGGGGCCACAAAGCTTTCAAAACTCCCAATCCCCGGATACCATTGCCGTATACCTATCTGATGGCTTGGTATGTGCTCCACTGTCCTCCTCTAATGAGTGCGGCCTCTCGCCCGGGGGACTCATTCATCCCCTTTGTGCAACGATTAGAATCTGCAAAATGGGAAGGGGGATACATGGTTAGAATTCGACAGATCTTGTCGCGGAACACCCACTACCATATATGGCGTTGTTTACTGATTTTGAAGGCGGCGTCTATGGAGCAGAATATCAGGACGTAGCAGGTCCTAATGGATTCACTCAGCTGAGCGGGGGTGTTTTCCATTGGCTGCTCTCTATCAGGCCAGGTTACTTGATCTTCCGGCAAGGCGCTCACTGTTTCCTCGAGCCCTACCAGCCCTATAGGTTCGCTCGCTAATTTGGGTATGATCAGTTGTACGTTGGGAACCCTCGTCCTCAGCGCTCAGTTGTGGGCAACATATATGAAGGGGCCAGGGCTTGGTACTATTCTGTGGCAGGTTGTACCAAAGCGACTTTCAGGCTTCCCCACAAAACATCCAACTCTTATACCTCCATGAGCTTCTGCAATTGGTATTTCACCGCTTCCCGGACTCCCAATTACAACTTGAATTCATCTTGCCTGAAAGACATTAGGCATATGTATGCTTCAAGGAGGGGATCAAAGATATCCCGCTTGAGAGGGATTGATGAGTTCCTATCCATTGAGAATCAGCCTGCTGGACACGAAGAGGAACAAACAGCTGAGCCTATTCCAAGGGAGGAGCAACAAGTGATTGAGTCTCCCACGACGAGAGCGACGGGGAAAAGGAAATTCTCTGCGGATGAAGCCAGCCGATACGATAAACAGATCCTTCGGAAGCTGATGGTTGATTCTCCTCCCCCTAAAGGCCAGCAAAAATCCAAGTTGATGGTTGATGCCATCAGAGCCGTTGAAGATGAAGAAAAATAGGAATCTTCCGTTGCAGGCTTGCCACGTAGAACTGGACTTCGTTCTCATGGCCCAGCCTTATCAAGTGAGGCTTCTTCTTACCATCCCACTGAAGATGAAGAGGACGAATTAATGGCTGCAGATGCAGAATCTGCCCCAGTGATGGACCTTCCTAAGTCTCCTGCATCGGAACCAGGGGGTCTCGAAGAAAATCCATCTCCTCCTCCTTCAGTATTAATGCCGCAAGCTGGTGGTTTAAGTGCTAGTCCGACAACGGGACTTACGACTAAACCAGCTGCTGATACAAATCTTCCTGAACCTTCCACTACCCGGGATGACGAGGAGCGAGTTGATTATGAAGGCTCCTCTATTAGTGATGAAGCTGACGAAGATAGAGGTGGTGAGGATGCTGAAGTTAGCAACTTGCCAGGTGATAATGTGGAAGATGAAGAGCATAATTCCATGGATGACATAATCATTTTTGATGATGCCCCCAAGGCTCCATCTGATAAAGCATCTTGTAAGGACCGTGAATTTTGATACTAGTTAAAATAAATTTTTAGTATTTTAAAATATTATTTTTAAAAGAGTATTTGTATTTTCCCAATTTTCTAGAATTTTCTATGATTTAAAGTCTAAGTTTTATATTTATTTAAATAATTTAAATATTTATAAATTTATTTAGGACAGTAAATATTTCTAGAAATTATCCATTGTGTTACTGATACTATTACGTATCATTTTGAATAATACGTGA